>JBAMJV010013164.1:0-37509 GCA_037951105.1 Echinarachnius parma
CTACCAGTAGCATGTGACTGGATATTAAAGCAAAACCCAGCACTTGTCGATAATTAATGTTAAGGAGAAATAGGCACCGTAAGTTCACATAATGTATATGAAATACTTATATTAGCAAAATTTAAAGATTCATATCTTTGCCGAATATTGTCCAATATTTTAGAACAAGGCATACAATTGAAGTTTGTGATGAGGCCTTTCTAATGGCTTAAAATGTTTTATTTTTACCAACAAGTGCCGGGTTTTGCCTACATCAAGCGGAATGAGAGGGGTTTATGCATATCTATATAGGCATCGGTTTACATGAATGTAGTTTAATCCACTTAGTATAAAATGTTTGGTGTGGACTGAACTCGTTTATTCATATTGCATGTTCGTAAAATTTACGTACTTGGCATATTTTCTTTTGGCGGGATGTGCCTCAGCAACTTAAAAACTGGGGTCTATGGAGCGGCTACTTTTTTTTGCTTTTTGTTTGTCTGATGACAACGAGACCCTTATAGCCCGGCCACATATCACAGGATTGCGTAAACGGATGCCCGACGGAGAGCAACATTTTCAATCCGTTCGTCTCCGATCGTATGCGTTTATCGGCCATTCCTTGTCAGGCGATGTACGTTGTTCTATCCAGCGAAATATTTTGTGCATGAAGCAATGGAGACGACTTTCACCACCAGATAATTTGATTTCGCAAACTGTCTATTCGTACTTGGGCATCCGTTTTACGCTATCCGTTGATATGTGACCGGGCCTTTAGGAGTGGGCCCTGAAGCGGCACATACCCCGTATTGACAATATACACGAGTACCCCCCCCCCCCCCCCCCCCCCACCCCCCCCACGGGGCTACAATAGACGCATAATGTTTGTTGTTTTGTTACAATTATATTATTAAAACATGATTGTTACTTTAACATAGCTTATTCTGCATGTTCTGTTGCTTAGATAATAATAAATTATGGCGGCGCCTAAAATTGTACTCATGACCGGTTGTACATCTGGAATCGGGCTGGCAACGGCAGAACGGCTCGCCAAGGATCCCGACAAGCGATTCCTGGCGATCGCCACCGTCATCTCCTTCGCTGAACAGGACGATCTGGTGGCTGCCGTGGGCGACGCCCTCGACAAGACCGTCTTCATCAAGGAACTGGACGTCACGAAGGACGAGCAGATAAACAGTGTGGTGGGCGATGTTATCAAAGAACACGGGCGCATCGACATACTGCGTGAGTTTAGAAAACTGTAATGTAGTACCGTGGTGGCTATAGAGAACTCGGCCAGTCACACACAGCACAGTGCGCCATTGACTTTGTACACGCATCGTCCGCGTACTGGCTGGCCGAGTTCTCCTGCACTGCGATAAATTGAATCTTCGTACATAAAATCGCGCCTTGCGGAAAACCCGCTTTGCCGTTGAGCGATAATTTTTTAACAGCGAAGGCACGCGATATCGCGGTCCAATTAGTGTAAGTTTCTACCGAAATGAACTACTGAGCGTTGATTTACAAAAGCGAGAATCAAGATTATAGAAATTGAAATCTCAAATTATCGTGAACAAATAAAAACAACAAATTTCGGAGTGTAAAGACTGACTTTCAAGCGATTTTCTGGATAACCAGGAGGACTAGAGAACAGCAAGATACATGTATTTTATGAGCAATATGCAGATAAATCGTTTGATATTAGTTTTGAGTCGCATGTTCAGTGCATTATCGGCAAATCTAATTTCAAAGTCAGCCCTGTCCTTTTTTTGCCGAGTTCTCCCCCCGGCCAGGTTCTCTAGACACTACGGTATAACCATTTTCATACATTATTATTACGTAAATAATTGGATGATCACATGTGACCACATGACTGGGGTTTTCACCCAGTGTTTATATTAAGAAAATGTCACATGTACCCTGATCGTTATTATGTTTTGATCGTGTAGATTCTAGGTAGACCATGTTTGGTATCTCCTTAATCATTTGTTACAAGCCACAGCGGCCTTATAATTGATCCGCAGTCAAATACATGTATGTAATTTACATCTGTTAATGGTAGTTTTTGTTTGTATATTGAACATCAGTGTACGTAGCTGGTGTTTGCATCAGTGGCCTGATCGAGACCATGTCACGGGATCAAATCGATCTCATGTTCAACGTCAACACGATCGGGGTGATCCGGCTCACACAGGCTGTGCTTCCTCACATGAAACAGCGGAAGGAAGGGAAGATCATTGTAGTGACCAGTGGGGCAGGCAGATTTGGTAAGATTTTGTGTGGCAACAACCCCCATAATGATGCCACCCAGACAACAACAATTACGAATGACAAGCACCCAGACAACGACCCCTTAGTACCAACAACCCATCGGAAATAAAGCAACCTCTTCGGACGGTCATCCCCCAGACAACCACACACAACATGCACACGGATGATTATCACTCAGACAACAACTTCTTAGAACGGCCATCACCTATATAACAACCCCTTAGTAGGATGAATTTCACCCAGCCAACATCCTAAGGATGATATCACCCATATAACAACCCGTTTGGACGACTATTGCACAAGCATCACCAATAAGACAGCCTATTAGAACGAATATCACCCAGCCAGCAACCCACAAGGACAACTCCTGTTAGATCGACTATCATCCCAGACAACAACCCCTGAAGATGAGCAGTCATCCAGACCACAACCTTTAAGAATGACAATCACCCAGACAAGGACGATAATTCCCCCATATAAAAACCTCTTAGGACGACCATCACTCAGATAACAACCCCTTAGTAGGACGAATTCCACCCAGACAACAACTCCTAAAGATGATATCACCCATACAACAACCCATTAGGAAGACTATTGCGCAAGCAACAACCCATCACCCATAACACAACCTCATAGGACGATCATCACCCAGACAATTACCCCTTAACCCTAATAAGGCCGGGGGGGGGCATAATGCCCCCCCCCCCCCCCCCCTCCTCCGCGATTTGTTTTTATTGCTCCAAAACGCTGTAAGATGCTGCTTGGTGACTTTTTTTTCTTTCGGGTCTTGCGCACATTTTAAAACAAATATTTCGAAAATCGGACGTACCGTTACAAAGTCACGTGACCTTTTGTCAATGCATGTCAGCCCGAAAATCGCTCAATTTCGTGATTTGTGTTCAAAACATATGGAAATATCAATTTTCGTAAAATGAGGTATATCATTGGTTATTTGGTGTTGCTTACATTTTATATGTTTGTTTTGGGGTTAAAAATAGTTAAATTATAATTAGAAATAAAATAAACAACATAAACAATAAAATACATAAGTTTTAAAAAACCAAAAAATACATGATAAATTATCAAAATAATAGAAAACATAAGGAAGAACCTGGCTCTTCCAGATTTTTTGTTGTATTATTATTCCAAATGCTCTAAAGAATATATGTAGTGAAAACCAGAGTTTAACTATGAAGAATATATGATTTATGGGTAAAAAAACGAATTTCATGACTTATTTGCATAAATTACCATAAATATGCAAATTAATGAATTTTTCAAAAACAATTAAAATTACCATTGTATTCTATACACTTCACTTATCATGTGTGCAAATTTTCACGGCGATCGGCCGCTCCGCGGCCGAGATCATACGGGGGGGGGGGGGGGGGGGGGGGTGGGCATAATGCCCCCCCCCCCCCAACGGCCGTAGGAAGACCTCAAATAGCCCGGCCTTTTTAGGGTTAAGACTCATTGTTAAACCGTGGCTAAATCGAGTTGATTCGTTCTTCTTACTCGTTGTGATTGGTTGCAATTCGCCGTTGAAGCCGTCAATAGGGGACTGGGGCTTTATAGTCAACATATTTCCGAAGTCCTTCAGTTTGCTGGGCTCTGCTCGCTATGCATAAAGGTGATATTTTCACAAGGATCGCTATTCATAACTTACAATCATGCTCATTTTTTCATCACTGAAAATAAGTATCGCTATTCATAATCCAAGAATATCAACTAGTATAATACTGAATGTACCAAATATAAACTAGATGGACCTGCGACTATAATCGCCCCTAGCTCAAACCTAAAGGTAGTTTCTCTAGAATGGTGACGATGAAGTGCGGTCCCCGGCGAAAATAATTATAATCGAAATGCATGCATCTGTAAAATCCCAAATGATAATTTATTTATGGGAATAAATGCCTCCAAGTGAACAATTATCTCTGATATCTGATCTGGTTAGTTTTCTTTATCAATAAAATTAATATGATGAATGTATGATCCATTTCCTGAAGGTATGTCTTTCATCGAACTGTACTCATCCTCCAAGTTTGCCACAGAGGGTTTTCTCGAATCAATTGCTCCCGTCTGCAGACAGTTCAACATAAGGTATGTTTCACTAAGGTCCGCCCATTAGACGGGTTGGTCACTTCTGTTGTATACATCTAGGGTGTTTCACAAAGATTTGTATATAGGTGTTCTATCACAAATGAGATTTAATGTTTAGATCTTTAAAATCTTTACAAATGCACATTTCACCATTAGCCCCGTGTTCACACACAAAAATGTTATCGTATAGCTAGTCGAGAGCTTACTAGCTTGTCAGCTCTCGACGAGCTATACGACGGAAATTGTGTGTCTGAACGCTTATTAACGATATGTCGTATAAAGAATCATGATTAGCAAAACGGGGGTTTGAGCATCGTTTCGAACGAGAGCTGGCTGAAGAATCACGCTCGTTTTGTGTGTGAACGTTGGGCGATTCGCTAATCATGATTCTTTATACGACAACCGTATACGGGGGCAGTTATTTTTAGTGACTCACTAAGTTCTTTACAAGCCATAAAGAGTTGCAAAGACGAACTTCCTGTATACGAAATTTTATATTTGTGTTCACAATTGAAGAATAAAAGGATGCTTGTATATTTTGAATGGATTCCAAGCCATTGTGGTCTAAATGGTAATGAGATTGTGGATATAGAAGCGAAACGAGGTTTGAAAAAAAAAATAGAAATTGATAATAAACTAGAAGGCCGACAAAGTCAGCATACCCACGCCTCCCATTAGCCCTGTTCTACCCCTTCGTCGGCCTCAACCCTGTTTTGCTTACCGATGCATCCTAAAAACATAGTGATCAACCGTTGAACAGAATCCCCCACAACTCCAGGCATAGTAAACTATGCTGACTGGGTATGCCTGCAGGGAGGGCTTGAAAATGCCGACATCTGTCCAATTTATTGGCGATAAATGTAACATAAATCATGAATTCAAACAAAATAAACTATTACAAACAATAACAGATACCTTATCTTCCTGATTCTGCAAACTTTTATGTCCATTTCTCTTGCATAAATATGATTTTAGATCTTTTCATGACAGCTATCTGCCGATTCGCACGTGTTTTTACTAGCTGCCTGTGTAGTATAGATATGCCTAATATTTATGCATTGCAATATGCACAACACATTACATGTGGGTGTGTACTATGTGTAAGTACATCTATTGGCATGGCGTGTGCGCCACGTTGTTTTCTTGAAATGATTTGAGACGGGAGAGACGAGGAGAGACTAGTGTGAGAAGGGAGAGGAGAAGAGAGACTGTGTGTGTGTGATAAGTACATTAGTGCGTGTGTGCCATCGCGATCGCACGGAGCACAAATAGAAATGCATAGACGGTAGTGCATTATCGGATTTCCCAAAATCCGTAACATTTCAGCGCCATTCCGTACTCCCGTAATTGTTGTCAATTTCCGTACCAATAAATACATACTCAAACTTCAAGGTTCCACAGAATTTGCAGGGGTCAACCAATCATCACCAAAATCTAATCGATTCTTCCATGTCACTATCCAAACATTCCCTGAAAATTTGGTGCAAATCCGTTCACCCGTTCTCTAGTTATCTTGTACACAAACAAACAAAAAAAAAAACAAAAAAAAAAACAAACAAACAAACAAACAAACAAACAAACATACGGAACCCTTTACATAACCCCCTGCCGATTTCATCGGCGTGGGTAATTAGCAAGATATGAAGTTAATAGTGTTATAAAGAAATGGATGTATGTTAAATGGCAGAAAAGATGGGAAGGAACGGAATCATGTCTTAAAGATGTGCAAAAAAATGTTAAGAGTATATATATATGTAAATTAAATAATAGAAAAAATGAAAGTATTTTGCATTGTTTAAGAATGGGAAACATTGGTTTAAATGTAAATTTATGTGTATTGAAAAAGCACGATACTGGGTATTGCCCTAACTGCGAGGGTATATTTGAAACTATTACACATTTTTTGTGTCAGTGCCCAGAGTACATAGTTCAAAGGGCCATGTTGATGGCTGAAACAGGTTTATATGAGGAAAAAAAAATAATGTATTTGTTAAATTCTTTAGAGCGACCCATCCAACAAGCTCTTGTTGATTATGTGAAAAGAACCGGGAGATTACCCATATTATACTAGGCCTAAGAATTTTGTTATTGTTTCATTATTATGATAATAAGACGCCCACTTCCACATATGTGGCGGGAGTCCCGATGTGAGAGGTGGGCTCTGTTATAAAAAAATAAAAAAAACGAAATTGTTTATAATTTTTGTATATAAATGCATGAAGTTATTTGATTTATTTTGGTTTCGTCTTATAATTACTATTAAGAGGCCTACGACCACATATGCGGCGGGAGTCCCGATGTGAGATGTGGGCCTCGGTGAGATATAAAGGAAATGTTTATATTGTTGTATATAATGGTATTAATACACATTTGTAGTGATATTGTATAAGTTTTGATACACGTAAAATTATATGCATGCTCAAGCCGATACAGAGACTGTTAATAGGATATCTATGCAGGCAACTGAAGACGGTTTTGATCACCATAATAAATTTTGCTCAAAATTAATGACATGTATGAAAATATTTAGTAAATTACACCCTGCACCTTGCACTTTCACTTACAAAGCCCAAAAATGTTTGCTACCTCTGTATGTTCTTGGTTAATATGATTTGTTTTGATTTTATATATAATTTTGTTTGTTTTTTGGAATCGGATGCAGGTGCAAAAAAAAAAACGAAGGCGACCAGAGTGCATCTCCATGCATCGGGGGGCCTAGACTGATTCGTCAGTTGAGAAGCCTGCTCAACGTACCGAGCCGGGTTGGCCCGATGATGCCTTTAATTTTGGTTTTGTTTATTGATGGTCTGAAAACGTTTATGCACTTCAAAAAATATATACATATGTATATAATAATAATAATAAAAATATTAAAATAAAGAAAATAAATGAGAAGAATGAAACAATATTTAGTTTTTGGCGAAAATATTCAAATTGAATGAACCGCCAATAAACATCAAACAACAACAACAACTAGGCGCTGCTTAACGTGACCGCGTGTTACTTCACTCAGACTTGCCCTCGCTCACAAATTGACAGCAGACAGAAAAAATACAACACACTTCGCAATAGCAAACTGCGCACCTATACGATGTTTTGTTGCAGCTGTTTTGGGATCTTGTTTTTGTGTGTGTGAACGCTCGTTAGTTTCGTTATTCATGATCCTTTATTTGACATTTCGTTAATCATGATTCTTTATACGACGTTTCGGGATGACAAATTGTGTGTGTGAACACGCTGTAAGTCTTTGTGAAGCACCCTGTTGTACCACAAATTGTCGTACCGCATGCACAAATTGTCGTAGGCGACAATTTGTGCAAAATGTTGACACCACAAATTGTCGCTTTCTGCACAAATTGTCGTTTGCGACAATTTGTGGAGGCGACGGCGACAATTTGTGCTGGTAGCTGGCACCACAAATTGTCGCCACATCTAGGGTCCTGTTCAAAGCCATGATGACATACATTTTGGATTAAAATGATCATTCTTGACATACGGATATATATATTGTTTTTTAGACTTATGTTTTTTTTTTCAATGGAAAAAATTATTTACCATTTCCATCTAGAATTTGTACACCAAACACACAATTTAGTGATTTTGGGGCCGACGCTCACTTACAAAAGACTTCAATACAAAGAAAAACCCCATGAAGTCACGCGGCGATACCTGCGTGCGTTGCGGAATTATCACGCGAAAGGTCGAGCCCCCCGCCCCCCCCCCCCCCCCCCCCCCCTCGCCTGGTTGAATACAAATTTCTTTTGACATCGAATAAAAAAAACATAACCATTTTAATTATTACAAAGACAGCACGAATATATAAACCATGTATTCACAAACGAAAATACAAAAAAGACAAGAAATTAAAAAAAAGGGGACAAATCATTGCCCCCCCCCCCCCCAGCTCACAAACACCCATGAAAGGTACCTAGCTAGAAACTGAAGGAAAAGCAGAAATACAACCGAAAATCACATAAAAACGAATATTAACACATGCTCACACATGGCTTTTTTTTTTTTAAGTTGTCTCGAGGCCAATTTGTAATGTTCTTTAATGGTCTCGGCCCCCAAAACCAAATAGTCTCGGTCTCGGCCTCGAGATGTGTTGACGGATCTTGGTCTCTGCTTCGTAAAAATCTTCCACTGGTGTCGACGCCGAGGCCGGCCTCGAGTCCACCAACACTGATTATTATTATTATCATTATCATCATCTTTGTAGCTTGAAGACAGCGACTGACGACAATTTGTGCAATATACGACAATTTGTGGTGTGAGGTTTTACGTGATTTCACAAATTGTCGCCGGGTATGGGGACGGCGAGAGCAACACAAATTGTCGCAAACGACAATTTGTGCAGGAGGCGACAATTTGTGGCGTGAAATTTTGCACAAATTGTCGCAAACGACAATTTGTGCAGGTACGACAATTTGTGGTGCAACACACCCCCTGTCTTCTAGAAACCAGTGGAAGTTCGTCTGTCTGCCTGATTAAATACATGCTTTCCAATGAGAAGGTATTCCCTATACACGAGGGCAAGATGTCATTGGAGTGGCCTTTGAAGGGCATTACCGACTATTATAGTACACTTTGATATATAGGTGAGAAGGGGAGGGGGGGCTGCAGCCCCCAGCCCCATCCCTCCTTCGACTACGTGTATATTTTGATACAGGTATGTCTTAGAAGACTGCCGGTAAATTAGTTTTTTTTCAAATGGCTTGATTACTGTATTGTTTTAAATTCCGAAAAGGTGGACCAAGGGTAATGACAATTCGAAATCAGGCCCTTTTATCATTATTTTAACGGTTTCTTTGTTATGGTACATTTACCGCAGGGGGCGCAGGTTTTGGATGTGGGGGGGGGGGGCTGACCACGTTTCTTTGTTTAAGCCTAAAAGGTGGAGGGGGAGGGGGGGGGCGCAACCCCCAGCTCTCCCTGTTTCGCGGCCCCTTTACCGTATTGGAAAGTTTTATCTTTTGGCATTCGGCATTCGTCTGCATCCCTACACCCTAAAACAATCATGTTATTATTGTGGTTTGACGGACTGGTTTGACGCTTACTATATTCATATCTTTCCACATTAAAGGGTGAGTACAGTGCAGCCTGCTAATGTCAACACGCTACTCATCAATAACGACCTCGTCGGTGGCGTCGAAGCAGTGGCCGCGAACGAAGCCCTCGATGACCTCGACCGACATTTCGCTCGCAAGTGGGTACGAGGCGAAAAGAACATTCCACAAATGGAACCAACGGTCGTCACCGAGACGATACTGGAGATCATCGACGTCGACAAGCCGGTCCTGCGATACCCGGTTCCCTCCGGCAGGTTCGTGTCCATGTCGGAGGCGTTCGGTGACTGCACCGGGGAGAAGTTGGTCCAGATGCAATCTGCGAATATCGGACACAAAAGTCCGAATATTTGAACCTGCCTATATCCATATAATATACCGTAGTAGGCTACCCCAAATACAAAGTGATATCTCAATGGCGCTTAAAGGATCTAGAAGCGTTGTCAAAAATCAACACAAACGTATAATCTATACAATGATTCTATAAAATGTCCCTTTAATCATTGCAATGTCATAGTTTTATTACGTAGGTATGTAAGTATGTATTTGATTAATAATAATGAGAAGTCTTATTATGAAATATAATTTCGTAAATGTTCCATCTTCAGGCGAGGGAGGGCTCATGTCCGTTGCAATCATAAGGTGGTACATTATCATTACAAAGATACAATGGCTTAGGACCAGGCCTTGGTCCACTGATCCCGAGATATTATTAGTTGCCACAGAGCTCATTATTATTGGTGTAAAACTGTTTGTTGACAATATATCAAGGTTAAACGTCGTGATCTTTTAGATTCCTTATTGACCATACATTGCGAGACAAACGAATATCACTAGCGATATTATTTCCGATATCAAGGTTTGTTTGATAGATGAACATAAAAACCTTTCCATTTAAAGGGCAAGTGTGATTATCTCGCTAAAGGGAACTACCATTGAGGAATTTCTTCACAAAAAAATTATACTTTGCCATAAGATATTTCAAATCTGTACACAGTGTATCCCTGAGAGAAGAAACCAGAGTTTGACAGTTAATTATAAATATGTTTAATATAAATTTATCGATTTTGATCGGCTTATATTTTTAGTCAGAAGCCGGAATATATTATGAATTGTAGCTTGGATTTGATTTAGTTTTATCCATATGAGGTTATTATTTCATCTTGTTTTATATTGATGTATTTTTAGAAGATAGGTTTGTGTTTGTTTTGGGGAACAAGTTTACAATTTTGAGTTACACGGTTTGTTAGAACTTTATTTTGTATTAAAAAAAGGTTATTTGGTTGTATTACTCCTCAAGTTTTGAGTGTCTATTTATTCTATGTTTTGGAGAACTGTTTGTGTGGATATGTATATGGTTGTGTGTATGCATAATTATATTGTGTGTGTTTGTGTTGGCAGATGTGTATGTGTGTGTGTGTGTGCTTGTGTGTGTGTGTTTATATGAGCATGATTATGTGTATGGCTGTGTGCATATGTATATGATTGTGTGCATGTGTGTATGTATGGTTGTTTGTTTGTGCGTGTGACAGTGCGTGTGTGTTAACGGGTGTGGGTGGGTGGTGTGTATGTATGTGTGTTTGTTGTTTGTATGTGCATGCGTGTGTGAATGTTTATGTTTGTACTAGTTTCAAGAATTGCGATAATATAAAAGTAAATTGTTGTTAAAACATCACAAATAGTGTTAAATATATTCACAAGAAAGAACGTCAAGACATGTAAGTGGTCTTTCACTGACACCCCCTCGAAAAATCATCACCTACAACGCCCCCTCGAAAAATCTTCTCCGACACACCCCCTTGAAAAATCTTCACGATCACCACCCCTCGAAAATACTTCACCAACACCCCCCCCCCCCCTCGAAAAAAACTTCACCGACACCCCCCCCCCCCCCCTCAAAAATCCTCACCGACACTCCTCCTCCCTCAACAAATCTTAACCGGTCGCACCAACCCCTCTTAAATTTTGGTCGACAAAATAACCCCCCCCCCCCCTCCTTGAAAAATCATGGGTACGCGACTAATTATGTGTATAATTATCTATACAAACAAAGGGAAATACAGTCGACTTTCAAAAATGCAAACCAGAAAAATACCTAATCTACATTTTCAGGCAATTGGATTTGCATTGGAAATCATATTGTTTTAATTTCCTCAAGAGTTTGGTCTATAATTATTACTAAGACTAAGAGAACATGCAAGTCATTATATGCTAATGCATACATACAAGTAAACATTTAAGACAAATAGTGGAAGGTCTAAATACCAAATACTGGGGGAAATATTTATTTTTAAAAAATAAGTAAACTGACCAGAAACAAAAAATAAAATAAGCAACGAAACTTTTTAGTGCCGGTTGCTCTAAGTATTAACTTGCGTTGGATCAATTGGATTCAACAACGCAAATACGCGATGGTGATTGGTTCCCGGGAATGGCTTGTCGTGCAACGGGTCCCTAGCTTGTCCAATGTCAACAAAACAAGCATCACACACAACACATGAAATTGTTGATTACACGTAAACGCGCGGAAATCCGTGCGTGTGCGCCGGCTACCCTTTGTTAAAGGCATATATGCGTGGGTTATAAAGGGTAGTCAGCAAATTCCAACTCGACTCTACCGTAATCTCTCGAGGTAAACTCACGATATGTGTTGGATCGATCGAAGAGCGGTGCTTCGAAATATCTGAACACGGGCCTTCTTATGAAATTGCATGCAGCAAGAATTTCTCACGCTATCACCTAAGACATCAAACAGCGGCGCTTTGAAGTATTTGCGGTTAAGCGTGTTACGTGATATTTTCGCTCGTAAACATCTCTGATGGATCTCCATTCGACTAGTACAAACATTCCGAACGCGACTATTTTGTATGCATTTTTTTACTCGGGTATTCGGAAGTGGGGACAGTTTGCGATCGATACTTATAACTGAGCCAATGGGGATTACGTACCGTGCGTAAAAGTGCGCAAGATGGATCCACGCGTAGCTAATAACCCACGCATATATGCCTTTAATACATGGCCTATGCATGCACGGGAGCATAGAGTAACTATAATATAAAGACTAGAGAGTGAACTCGGCCAAAAAATCTGTCAAATTAGAAGCGATTTATCTAGGTCTTGAATATTCATGAGGCGCCGGATGATCCCATGTAATGCTATTTCTCACGTAAAAGTATTTGAAGTGTTTTGAAACTGTACAGCAGCGAAATTATACTGAGCATGCGCAGTTCAACTTGCGCGCTGTATTTATATGATTTGCATATTTACGCACAAATTTTCTCATTAGCATATCATTATTATTCATGAGATGTTTTTTCTCTCATAAAAGCACGTGTAGTGTTTATGTACTACAATGTTGATTATGCTCTCCAATTATACAGTATGTTTTTTGTTTGTTTTATTTCATCAGTTAACTATTTCCCTTGCTAAATGTACCATGTACAGCTTTGAGTTCTAATTTAGTCTTCATATTAAAGACAAAAATCCTACTGTTATGGGGCCAATTGTGTATGGGGGTGTAAGTTGGCATGCTAAAATGTTTTATAATTGGTGGAAATTGTTCTTATGGATTAGGCAATTTAATGGTTTAGATTGTTGTCTTTATTGTCAACAAGACTAGAGAGCAGCAATTAAGTTGTTGACCCCCCCCCCCCCAAAAAAAAAAAAAAAACAACAACAACAACAACAAACAAACAAACAAACAACAACAAATTCACCTAAATTAATCCAACAGGTTACTTCTGGTTATAATGTGTGCCACCACCAACATCACTATCAAACTTATCACTGATTATAAACCATCACAACTTAATCGATGTCATTCGATCACCATCGTAGTCATATTATTACTGCACATGCATGTCATCATAGCCTGTATCTAATAAAGATTAAGTATTAAGTAATTGTAGGCCTGTCAGAATACACTTCTAAACAGCATTCACTTTTAATTGCACACCCTCTCATACCACACATACATAAATATACATGATAAATGTTCATTATAGGTTTCCATTAACATTTAATTTAAAAACAACAACAGTCATATATAAATTAAACAGACCAAAGAAAATATAACCAACCCAGTATAACTCCGGGGGAGAGGGGGGGGGGGGGGGGGGGGGGGCACGCTCCCCAATTATTTTACAAAACAATAAAAGTCATATCTAGACCATAAAAAGATTATAAATGGGCCACTTGCCCCCATGCAATTATTTGACACAAAAAACTAGGAGAAAGATAAGACACAAATATAAGTCTGCCCCCACAACAATCTATGTGCCTTCCCAATCTTTTTGACCACACTTGTTACTGACCCTCATATTTCTTCAATTTACATTTATAATTATGATCTTTTAATGCAAGTTATACAGTTCACTATTTGAAATCTCAAATTCAATTCAGTGTTGTTGGTTTTTTTTTTCAAACAGAATTCAGACACAAAATGTACACATGAAATGTAACGGCTAGCACCTAAAAGAGGCATGAAGCAAGTAGCTTAATCGTCGAGTTGGCAGGTAAAGGCTGATTTGGAAAATATACAAAATTTAACATTAAAATACATGCAGAGCAATTGAAACATTGCATTGAAAATAATAGAATCCAAACATGATAAAATACAATAAAATAATTGAGGTCCTACTATATACACATACACTTTGATATAAGATTAAAACGCACACAAAATATTCTGTAACTAATAATTTGGTTAACCAAAAAAAAAACATTATTTTGTTTAAAGTTACATGAATAATCAAAACTGTATAATTATACTTTTAAAAAAAAGAAGAATATACACATTCACTAACAATAAATAAGTATAAATGTTAATTCAATAAAGTACTAATTATTATATAATATGAGTTATGGTAGGGAGAATTGACAAATTCAAAACTATAGTCATATTGGAATTTACCAAAATGGGTTCATATAATCAAAATATAGATTACACAAGATGGATGGGGCAATGCAAGAAATTTATTTTGGTTGATTAAGTATATCAAATTATTGATTCATTATAGCTATACTGTTTGAAATATTAACACCATAAATCCTGAAGTATTAAGTATGTGCAAAAGTATTCTGAAATAAATGAGAATGTTACTAACCCCTTTACTACTATATGATAAATATTGCATCAATATATTGTTTAACAAAAATTGAGTTTTGGTTGAGAGGGCACTACACAAAATAATTTTGTTTTGAGAAAATGAAAAACTGAGTGTCAAATTTGAAAGAGAATACAATTTTAATGGAAGAATAAACTTTATTTGATCAAAATTGGTTCAGAAACGGCTGAAATATCCATTTCATAACCATTTGTAATAATTGTGGGGCCCCACAGGAATCCGATAATTTTGAACCAGTCGTTAAAATTCGTTTTAAAATGCCTCCTCTTTTCAAAAGAGTTTTTTTAGATAGTTTTTTATTATCTCTCTAGATCTAATTACTATTTTAACAAAACATCACATGCACAATATTTTTTTTTAAATGGTTTAAACAAATGCGTTTTTTGAAAGCGCCCTCTTCAGTTTAAATAGCTCTTTTTGAATGATAACAGGCTTTTTACTTAGTCATTTGTAAATTTTTATTCCTTTTGAGCATGGTGGAGTTATAATTATTACTTAGTAATTTAATGGTGTAGGTTTTGATTACTAAAATTCAGTTTGACTTAAACTGTACTCTCTCTACCAGAACTCAACTATCACTTTTATAATTCCCGGCATTAACTTGTGATTTAATTATTACATTAAAAAATGTGAATTTTTAAATATTTAATCTAATGAAGACTTTGTTAAAATGAACCAATACTTTAGCACCAGTAAAAAAAATAATAATAACCAGGGTCGGTATTCAATTCAATACTTTAAAATACAAATTTACTTAGCATTTTTCTAGGCTGAGAACTTGTATTAAAATCGTTTTTTTAGAATTTTACTTCAGTAAGTCTAAATTAAATATTTGAAGACATAATGACACCAAAATTTGGGCAACATTTTCAGTTGATGAAATAATCAAAGCTCAGTTTTGGCCAAGTAATCTACATTTTTACTTGTATGGAATCAAATACCGTCCCAGAATTAAACCTCTCGCCTTATTTAACATTTTGTTGGCTGTCTTGCCATGTGTAATTACAAACAAAAAGAGGTCAAACCTGTCTTTTAGAAACCACATGTTAATAGCAACCATATCCTGTCTGCAATGGCCACAAAAGTGATCTAATGCAGAGGAAAAGGTAGAGAACCTATATAGAGATCACCTGTCTACACTCTACAGTGGCCTATTTTCTTAGTTCCATGGATGGCCACTATACACAGGTTTTTACTGTGTATAACAAATGACTCACTCGACCACATGGTCAATATCATTTTCTGTTTTTATAATTGTCCTGATGTGTGTGTGCCTATTCAGCACCATATTTGTAGACATGGCCGATATTCCATGGGCTCCCTTAAATCATTGCTCGAGTCCTCTGGCTTGCTGTCCATGCAGTCTGTTCACCTTGATACTGGTAGAACTTGACCTGTTGAATCAAGAAAAAATACACAAAGCAAAACATACGTTACTATAGAAACTAGAAGTATTGGTTTAATTGTGAAAGGTGTGTGTACTTTCTACCACTCTAGCTCTGTGGGTGTCTATTTTGTTTGCTTCTAAAATTTAATTCCATGAGGTAATTATTTCCTAGAATATTGCTTCATAAAATGTGCAAGACATTTAATTTTATCTTAGATATAATGTAAACAAATACAATCATTAAAAAATAAGCTTGTTATAAATATAGCAGGCAGTTGTATTTTGTATGCCATAATTTCAATTGAGATATATATCAAATCTTTTCACCAAATGCAGTAATTATAATATCAATATTTACGAATAAGTGTTAGAATAGTACAAACATCTAATATCACTATTTGTTATACAAATTGACAGAAATCTAATCAGTAAAAAAAAGTTCATTACCTGTTGGGTGTGATGATCCACGTCATGCATTGCCAATGGGTGAAAAGGACTCGTATCAAACTTCATTCAATTTTAGTCAGATTTGAAAACTAGTAAACTATAATATTTAAACTTGTTTCTTCAATAATTTCTGACTAATTACTCAATTAAATTGATATTGAGACTTGACATGATGATACTGATCTTTATTTAGTCTTTTTAGACCCTCGAAACCAACATTTAATGGCCTGACCATTCGTTTTTGTGTCTACAAAATCAAACTTTTGCTTATTATTTAAGTTGCCTGAATGATATGCAGCAGCAAGACGGTACTAGGAATCTAGGTACGGTCCTACATACATTTTGTCCCCGCGGCTGGAGGCCCAGCAAAACACCAAATATCGCTATCTACCGTAGATAACGACCTACGCACAGTGGAAGGGTTAACTGACTAAAGCGTAAAACCTTATGAGGATTTTAGGCACACTTACCGATATTGCTGTAAACTCTTGATGGTTCAAATACTGCGTTCCGTTCCACTCAATATTCTGGACCCGATGCTCATAAAATTAGGCATTCAAAATGCCTCTTTGCGCCACAAAATGATTTCCAATTCCGATGATGGGTTGAGAAATTTGTACTGTCGCACTAAATACGTGTGGACAATTTGACCGCAATAAATCAGCTGATTAGCGATACTTCGCGATATTATCGATACTTAATTATTCCTTACTGATAATTTCATAGAAATTATGCATGAACAAACTTGACTAATAAGGCATATCCATTACTAAATAAGGTAAAAGTTATGACGAAATTCGTCATGAATATTCATCAAAATGTGAAACCGTCGTGTGCGGTGCGTGCATTATATTTACAACGCAGTACGTATCGGTACCCGTACGAACCCAGTAGGCCGTACGCGAGTCGATAATGCAATTACATACTAGCTGCGTACAGTTCGTTGCCCGCATATACGTCACATTATGATTCGGTAAGCACAGAAAGTTCGGTACTGTCATGGCGCGGGCCCAATGCGGGCGGCTGAGTAATTTTTTCCCCGGCCCTCTATAATTGGCCTTGTCCGCGCCACTTTAGGACGCCCTAAATACAAAAATACTCGACCAAAAGTACTGTTCTTGGTATCAAATTTCTTTTTGAAAGATTATCTATCCAATGAACCTATTCTGTACGTTTCTTCATAATGGCAAATACCCCGTTCCGTTATTTCTGTGCCACCCTGTATAATAACAGAAACGGTCTATTCGCATCGTTAGAGGACGGGAAATGCGTCCTCGTCCACACTAGCGAAAATAGTCTATTCACTCATATAGACAACTAGTATAAAGATAACTACCCCTTTTGACAAATATCACCCAATCAACCTCGTATAATAGAACGACTATCACCCAGTCAACAACGCCTTAGGCCGACTATCCCCCAGACAACCACTCCTTAGGACGACTATCACCCCATAAAACAACGCATTAGGCCGACTATCACCCAGACAACAACTCCTATCATCTGACTTAGTAAAATACGCGTCTGTGATTGACACTGCTCCGGGGAGGTACATGACACCCACCCGCCTTTCAATCAACATTACACAAAATGTACCCATACCGGGACGTACGGTATCGTACCGTACCGCTATATACGTACCGTGAGATATTAATCGTTCTTCTCGCAGCGGGCTCGCAGCCACTAAATTCAAACGAAAATCAGCGATTTCCAGTACACTTGAACAGATAATTACCTGATTAACATAATCGAAGGAAACAATCAACACATATTTCCGATATAGAAATGCAGTGATCGGAACATGTTGAGATATTATTGCGGAGAGAGGGAAATTACGTATGAACGACCGTGTGCTGTGTTGCGTTGCAAGATGATTTGTGTGTGTGTGTGTGTGTGTGTGTGTGTGTGTGTGTGTGTGTGTGTGTGTGTGTATGTGTGTGTGTGCGTGTGTGCGTGTGTGCGTGTGTGTGTGTGTGTGTGTGTGTGTGTGTGTGTGTGTGTGTGTGTGTGTGTGTGTGTGTGTGTGTGTGTGTGTGTGTGTGTGTGAGTCGAGTGAGTGAAAAGCCCAACGTCCACGAAACAGATTATGATTTAAATTCGTTTTAATTTTAACAATCAGATGATATAACAGTTGTAAACTTTGTTAACAATAACTGTATAATGACGACTATCAGCCAGACTATAATGTCCGGCGCAGACAGAGCCGACTCGACTGGTTGTCCTTCCGATCGGCTCAGTTTTCAGTGCCTCGCGACACACATTTTGCCAGTCGAGAAACAGTCGGATGCCAGTTGGGGCCGATTCAACACGATAAATCTGCTCCGACCGACCGGGCCCAACTCTAGCCTGATTGAAACCAGTCGGATCGGGTCGAGTCGGCTCTGTCTGCGCCGGGCTTCACTCCTTAGGACGACTGTCACCCAGGCAACAATCGCTTATGACGACTATCACCCAGACCACACCCCCTTAAAACGACTCGCACCCAGACACCCACAAATCTCAAAATGTTTCAATACTGGTGATCAAATAAAGGTTACTCTAATTTATATTAAATGTTGGAACAGATCATGTCTTATGCATTTGTGTAAAAGTAATTACTGTTAGTATCTTTATTTAAACATGTTAAGTGGACCTCTCTTGTTTCCAATATTGAAAATAAGCGCTACTCCGCGACGCCGTGCGTGAGTGCATACAGTAATCGCTTGCGCTCTCAGTCTTTTCGAAGAGCGTATTATCGCATAAATAAACGTCGCTCACAGTGCGTACAACATAATTTATGCATGATTGACAGATATTGATCGGGATTCTGGGCGCAATACGGATATAGATGCCACAGACATTGCAGATAGTCATAGATGTCTGGATTTGTCCATTCCTTATAATGTAGTGCACATTCACTGTTGCCCATAAAGTTGGAATAACTAATTTTTACAACTTTATACGAAGTTAAATATTATGTCACTGTAAATTATTTATGATATGTGTGGTGTATAATTATGACTATAATTATGATTATAATTATTAGTTGCTCACTAGGGTTAACTTAGTGGGTACCTAAAGCTTACCCAGCTAACCCTAGTTGGGGACTAGGAAATCTATTTAAAAATCAGAAAAAAGGGTATGTTTGTGGAGTTAAACAAATACGCGTTTAGGGTATCTTTTTCTCCAAACTTGTTTCTTTGAGAGCAATTGACGTAGACCTTGTTTAGGGGTATGTTTTAGGGGTTGTCTTGTTTAGGGGGCAAAATTGTCAAAAAAAGCACGCGAAAATAATTGAATAGGGTATAAATTTGACCAATGGATAAAACTTGTTTAGGGTGGGTTTGAAAAACCTGTGGTCGCGCGTGTGTACAGCAATATAGTTGAGTGGCCCCCCGGGCTTTGTACACTGTTACGACTATCCAGTGGATAGTTTAACATCTGAACACTGCAATCTGAAATATCTTTTTAACGAAAGGGAAAGTTCGAAACACCAAAACCTTTCCCATACTTATATTGTTAATACGAATACAACAATGTACGAGGGAACCGCTAGCATTCCAATTTGAGGATTAGAGGATTTGGGCAATGTTACTAAATTCATTTAAAATAGAGCCCTTTTATACACGAGAAAAATTCGTGATTGCAAATATCATGATTGGAATCATGTTTACAATCACGGTGATTCTGTTACCTTGCTTTTACACGACGAAAAAGATTTCGCGCAAACTGTGATTACAATCGCGTTTCTGGAGACGTGTTTATGTGTACCTGTCAATCAAACTGAGCGCCATATTTTGTATTACACTACATGCACTGCACTCGAAGCGATTAGAGCGCGGTTTATCAGCGGAAGTGCATGTAAGGTTACGTAAGCTCCGCCTCCCAAATCGTGTTTTGTAGGTCAAGCCGTTCACACTAGCGATTCGCACTGTGATTTGAGTGAATCATGATTAGAAAACACCTCTGGACAACGATTATAAATTCACGATTCGTGATTCTAGTTTGTGTTCACCCGGTAAAAAATACCGTGATTGGAGTGAAGATTGATTCCAATCGTGGTTGCAATCACGAATTTTCTCGTATGTAAAATGGCTAATAGACATCTACCACATTCCTAACTTTTGCAATCGTACAATACTCTTAATCCGTTCAGGACTGATTGATTTTGATATAACATGTATTTTACATTGACCCAAATTGGTGCCAACGAGACTATTTTGCCAAACCACGTCCTGATGATAAAATAGAAAGATAACAGCTGTTATTCGAATGTATACTCAGTAAATAGTACTCCGCGAAAATACTGGCTGTTCAAACATCATAGAAGGACGCGATTTTGTGATACTAATAATTGTGTCAATAAATGTTCACTCTTTTGTGCACATATAATTATC
This sequence comes from Echinarachnius parma, assembly GCA_037951105.1. Classification (NCBI taxonomy): domain Eukaryota; kingdom Metazoa; phylum Echinodermata; class Echinoidea; order Clypeasteroida; family Echinarachniidae; genus Echinarachnius; species Echinarachnius parma. The sequence continues at coordinate 20,756 of JBAMJV010013164.1, forward strand.
ATTATTTATGCTCCCGGGGCGGTACTGAAACTACCGTTTGAAAAATATCTATGAAAATATGTCGAATTCCTTATACTCGAGGTAATGATGACCCTGGAATATTCTATCCCATATATTAGAGACTAAAATACTTGAATCGAAATGTGATAGCTGGGTGACCAGCCAAAGTCAATCTATAAGCTGTCTGAAGTTCATTGTCATTTTAAACGTTTGTTTTATGCATTGACATGCTCAAAATTGGAGCCTTGAGTGACCAGAGGCGATCGAGTTGATGCCTTGGTCGCTCAAGCGCTAAATTTGTGGTCGCTATACACAGATGTATATGTGCGTCGGGACCCAAATAGGGTGGTCGCTGGTCGGGTTAGGCAGGTGGTCGCATTACGCAGGTCGCTTAACACATGATTTTTCAGGGGGGCAGAGAGCGGTCGTTATGAGCAGGCGGTCGCTATAGACAGGTGGTCGCATTAGCAGGTTTGACTGTATCTCTTTCTGCAACGGGGCCTAGGACTGATTTATTAAATTGGTTAAGTGCCAACGAGACTATTTTGCCAAACCACGTCCACATACATTATTAATACTCAGTAAATAGTACTCCGCGCAATTGTTGAGAAACTAACCGGCTGTTCAAACATCAGATAGAAGGACGCGATTTTATTATACTTATAATTATTTTAATAAATGTTCACTCTTTTGTACACATATAATTATCATTTATAATTATGTACTGAAACTATGTATGAAAAATATATACAAAAATCTGTCGAATTCCTTATACTCGATGTAATAATGACCCTGGAATATTCAGTCCCATATATTAGAGACTGAAATACTTGAATCGAAATGTGATAGCTAGGTGACCAGCCAAAGTCAATCTATAAGCTGTCTGAAGTTTATTGTCATTATAAAAGTTTGTTTTATGCATTGATCTGCTCAGGATTGGAGCCTTGAGTGACCAGAGGCGATCGAGTTGATGCCTTGGTCACTCAAGCTCTAGTTCTGTGGTCGTTATACACAGATTTATATGTACGTTGGGACCCAAATAGGGTGGTCGCGTTAGGCAGGTCGCTTAACACATGATTTTTCAGCGGAGGACCAGAGAGCGGTCGTTATGAGCAGGTGGTCGCTATAGACAGGTGGTCGCATTAGCAGGTTTGACTGTATTTATAAATCGATATCATGTTATATGAACGTTATTATATATTTCTATATCTATATTTTAACCCAGGCCAATGAACTTTATTTTGTTGATTACCAGATCAAAACTCTTAGCTCTGTAACATTTTTGTTTGGTTAGTCCATTATATGTTTAATTTTGTATGACTTCATTTGTTTGTGGATGTGCATGATTGTGTATGATTTTGCTTTTGCATGGATAGATCTGAATGTACTTTTCCTTTTAATGATTTAAGTGATAAAGAGTTTCAGCAAATTTTTGATGGTGTGCAGAATAATTGTAACAATGATGATACGCATTTTGATAATTTAAGAACTAATAATTATGTAAATGAGAATGATGATTATGATGAATTAGATCCTGATGATAATTTCTTTGCAACAAATAATTCTACCAAATATTAAATACTAAATATGTGCCTTGAAGGACTGGTGAGGGAAAATAAAAACATGTTTATAATGGGAGATTTCAATATAAATTTATTGAATTCATCAGTAAGCCAATGTATAAATAATTTTGTTAATATTGTTTATAATAATTCATTCCGTCCGTGGATTGATAAACCAAAAAGAATAACTAAAAGATCTGTCACTTTGATTGATAATATTTTTACTAATGTATATAATACACGTATTCAGTCAGGTATATTTTATAGCGGCCTAACAGATCATTTACCTATTTTTGAAATAACTGACCTCTCTGTTTGTAATGATTATCCTGTTCCTGTAAATCCCACATATTCTTATGTAAAACAAAATGACCCCCTGGTTTTAAACTCATTTAAAAAAGATTTATTAGCTACAGAATGGAATGATGTTTTAACCAGCCCAGATGTAAATGAAGCATATGATACATTCTTGGATAAGTTTAAAAAGATATATGATTCTATTATTATTATTTATTACAAGTAGTAGAAAATTGTTTTAAAAAGTCCCAAGAAAGCCATGGGTTACCCCTTCATTATTAAAATGTATTAATAAAAAGGATAGACTATATAAATCATTCTGTAAGAAGAGAACCGGTTGTATTGAAATATAAGAAGTATCGTAATAAACTGAATTCTATTTTACAATCTGTTCGGAAAAAATATTATTGTGATTTGCTGGAAAAAAAATAAAAATAATTTGTTAAAAGTATGGCAAGTGATAAATGACTTACTAGGTAAGCGTGGTAAAAAAGAGAATCCATCCTATTTTATGAAAGGTTTAGATAAATTAACTGATGGCCAATTGATTGTAAATGAGTTTAATTCATACTTTTCTAATATTGCTACAAAACTTAAGTCCGACCATATTACCCAATCTATACGTACTTTTGATACATATCTTACAAATAAATGTGATGTTCCTATGTATTTTTATCCAACTGATGAAGCAGAAATTTTACAAATTGTACAGCATCTTAAATCAAGCAAAAGTACAGGGTTCGATGGAATAAGTCAATATATTATCAAACATGTCATACATTTTATTGTTAAACCTCTTGTTCATATATGTAATCTTTCGTTGTTATATGGAATAGTCCCTAGCAGTTTTAAAATTGGAAAAATAATTCCAGTGTTTAAGAAAGGTGACCCTCATGTGTTTTCTAATTATCGACCAATTACATTACTCCCATGTTTTTCTAAGATATTAGAGAAGTTAATTTACAATAGACTATTAGATCACATTAATATGAATAATTTATTGACCGATTCACAATATGTTAAGTAATTTCTCCTGTGAACATGCATTAATTGACCTTAATGATCATATTTTGACAACATTGAATAATAATTTGTACACACTTGGTATATTTCTGAATCTCTCAAAAGCTTTTGATGTTATTAATCATGATATTCTACTTGCAAAACTTAATCATATTGGTATACAAGGTATTACTTTAGAATGGTTTAGAAATTATTTATGTGATCGTTATCAATTTACATCTTACAATAACTTTGTTTCTAATAAGGAAAAAATCCGATACGGAGTCCCGCAGGGCTCAGTATTGGGTCCTCTCCTGTTTCTTGTATATATAAATGACCTTTGCTCTGTTTCCTCATTTTTTCACTTTATTCTCTTTGCGGATGATTCAAATATTATTGCATCACACACAGATTTTGATAAACTTATATTAGAGACGAATACAGAATTAAGAAAAATAGTTGATTGGTTTAATGCTAATGAGTTAATTATGAATTATGAGAAAACAAATGTATTATATTTCCATGGTAAAAATAGTAAATATCATACAAATGATGTTAAAATAATTATGAATGATATCACTTTAACTGTAAGCTCATCAGTTAGATTTCTTGGAGTAATTTTAGATGATACTTTATCTTTTGAAAATCATAGATTGTATATTAAGAATAAGATTTCAAAAAACATTGGTATTTTATGTAAATTACGCTTGTTGTTACCAGAAAAGGAATTGTTTATGCTGTATAATTGCTTAATTTTGCCTTATTTACAATATTGTAATATTACCTGGGCCAGTGTTGGAAAAACTAAATTAGATACTTTATATAAACTCCAAAAGAAAGCTCTAAGAATATGTACCAACTCTAATTATCAAGCTCATTCACTTCCTTTGTTTTTTTCGTTTGAACACTCTCAATATTTATGATATTCATAAACTTCTAACTGCCACATTAATGTATTGTGTTTTTAATAATTTGTCACCAAACAATATTTCTAAAAATGTTCCTTTGCAATAATTTAATACATTCATATAACACTCGTTCAAGTAATAAATATCATTATCACAAGGTCAATACCCAAGCAATGTTATACTCTGTCAGACATAATGGTCCTCGTACATGGAATGAATTATCAAATGAATTTAGAAGTTGCACTCTGCAGTCTGGATTTAAAGCCCAATTGAAGAGACTACTAATCTCTTCCTATTCAAAGTAACTCTTATAAAGATAGCTTTATGTTCTTACGTTCTTACCCATGCAATGTGTGCATCGTGTGTGAGTGTGTGTGTGTGTGTGTGTGCATGTGTGTTTATAGTAGTTATATGTTTTTAATATACGCTGTATAGTATAAAATGTGTAAAATCATATTATTTGTATCTAGAAGGGGGCTACTGCTTACAAGTATTTTACTTTTTTGTAGCCTCCTATTTCAATATTTCAATATTTATCTGTATTTATCTATATGATTGATTGATACATGACTTGTATTATATATAATGTTTATGATTGAAATGAATAAAGACGAACTTAATTATGGGCAGTTTACTTGAGATTGATTCTATTGACTAATTTAATTTGATTTAGTACAGGACATTAGCATAATAATACACACAAACCAAAAAACAACACCATTATAAACTAAGACTCAGGTCGAATACAGGCCTGAGATTCTATACCATCTATTTTTCATTCAATAATCGAATTGAGTATGAAAGGAATGAGTTAGAAAACCGACTTGTTCTGGCCAGTTGCGATTGCCACCTATACGTTTGACTCGTAACCCTACGAGTGTGGATATCAGCACGATATGTGATCAATTATAGCCCGGTCACATATCAACGGATTGCGCAAACGGATGTCAAATGGAGAGCAAAATGTTTCCATCCGTTCTATACGTTTCTTGTCCGTTCCTTGTCCGGTGATGTACGTTGTTCTATGTTTTGTACATGAAGCAATGGAGACAACTTTCATCACCGGATAATTTAATTTCGCAAATTGTCTATTCGTTGGGCATACGTTTCCGATATCCGTTGATATCTGACCGGGCCATTAACGACTGTGCTTATATGGATCTAGTAACTTTGTTGACATGTGCTAAACCTATACGGTATAGCGTTGATAAAATGTGTATGTTTGGTTCTAGATATGTATAGGAAGATTCAAACACTCGGACTCCTTGACTCCGATCTTCGCACATTGCATCTGGACTAATTTCTCCCCGGTACAGTCACCGAACGCCTCCGTCATCAACGCGAACCTATCCGAGGGAATCGGGTATCGTAGGACCGGCTTTTCGACGTCGATTATCTCCTGTATGGTCTCGGTGACGACCGCCGGTTCGAGAACTGGACGGTTCTTCATAGCTCCCATCCGCTCGCGAGCGAAACGTCGATCCAGGTCATCGAGGGATTGGTTCGCGGCCACTGCACCGACTCCGTCGAAGATGTCGTTGGTGAGGAGTCGTGTGTTGACCAAAGCCGGCTCCACTATACTCACCCTATTTAACAAGGACGAATTGATGAAAGAAGAATTAAGCGTCAAACTAACCCTTCAAATGAATACAACAATGATATAATGGAGTGAAATTTAAAAAAATAAAATCTCAATGTAACGAAATGTGCTAGATAATAAATACAATACATTTTATGATTTGCCCCTACAGCTACTGGCTTTCCTTAAGACGAAGTAGAGATAAATGTCAACCTATTTAAACATTTGTTAATCCTTCCAAGAAGTATACCCCCTCCCTATCCTTTTTTCCCAAAATAAAGTAACACAATTATTATGTCCATCGGATAGCGTGTCTTTTCCAATGAAAAATGATACCAAGAACAGCAATTTTGGTCGTGTAGATTTTGTTTTAGGGCGCTGTGGGTGACACTATGTAAGGTTCCAATTTTTTACAATATTTTTACCAAGTCAGTGTCTGATAAATCGCACTTACTGCCCGTCATAGCATCGAACAACGAGCAATACGCGCGTCATTGTTAGTGTGCACTCAGCTGTGTGCCGAGAGAATGGGCATAATTGTTCGATACTATGACGGGCAGTAAGTCCGATTTATTAGGCACTGACTTGGTAAAAATTGACAAAAATGAGAACCTGACATGGTGTCACTCATAGCGCCCTAAAACTACACGACCAAAATGACTGTTCTTGGTATCGTTTTTCATTGGAAAAGACACCCTATCCGATGGACGTAATACATTTTAAACTTTATTTTGTGAAGTGTCCCTGTCCGATTTTTGGGGCCACTCTGTATATGCACAATTTCGTGAGCGAAGCGAACAGCCCGAACAAGTGCTTGCGAGAGCATGCAGTCAGTCCCGTTAAACCCGTGCTGTGCTATTTTAGTCCAGTTTCATCATCATCATTCACGCACGAAGTGCGCAGTTTGGACCGTGGCAAATTTATTTTATCCCTGTCCGCTCGTGCCTACTAGATGGCGACAAACCCCACATATACACTTTTACGAGACTGATCTACTTCAAAGGGCGACTAAATTACAAATGCATGTTGACTTTTGTTGATCTGTAACCCCATCCAGCCCGTGTACAGAATATCAGAATCTCCCAGCCATATCGAGCCTTGAATGCTACCCCCCTCCCCTCTTCCGCGAGTTCTGAAAACAGCCATGTCGGGCAAAAGCATATTGAATTCGGGAGGGAAATGTCATAATTATTCGGTCGCAAGACCTCAGTTCCCCTGAAGAAAAAAAAATGTGCCCGTACGCCAATTTATACAGCAGAATTGACCATTCGATCTACTGGGTGGACCTGGTGCATCATACCTTATGTTGAACTGTCTGCAGACGGGAGCAATCGATTCGAGAAAACCCTCTACGGCAAACTTGGAGGACGAGTATACCTCAACGAAAGCCACACCTTCAGGAAATGGATCATCAAAATATAGATGTAATGACAATGTAAAGACAATAAGATAATGGAGATAATTGTTAAACTTGGAGCAATTTATCCCCTATAGAAAAAAATGAAAAAAATAAAAACAATTCTCATATGGTGTTTTTATGGACGCGTTGCGCCGATTTAATTTACATCAGTCCAGTTTGTTGAAATACTTTTTATGGCATTATGAATAGCGACCCTATAATGGCATTATGAATAGTGATCATTCTTGTACATTATAAATAGTGACTCTTCTTGTCTATTATGAACAGCGACCCTGATATATTGTACATGTATTATAAATAGCGACCCTGATATTGTATTATGAATAGCAACCTTTATCAGTAGTGACCTCTAATATGAATTATAAATAGCGACTCCTTCGGATGATTATGATTAGCGACCATTTTTTTTATTGACCCTTATGAAAAGTGACCCCATTTGTAAATTATAGATAGCGATCATTCTGAACTGAAGTCGACATTATTGTATGCATAAAGGGGGTTTCACACCGGGCGTACGTAGAGTTGCGTAGTGTTGCGTACCGACTACGCCGAGCGTACGCTGCCCTACGCTATGCCTACGCTGTGCCTACGCTGGCCTACATAACAATACGCTGAGGGACGCAAAGGGTACGCGAGATGGACGCACAAAATTAAAATGTTTAATTTTGTTCGCGTACTCTCGGCGTAGACACTGGACGCAGAAAGTACGCAGTTTTTACGCAAGTATACGCAAGTCTACGCAACACTACGCTACTGTACGCCAAGCCTACGCAATAGTACGCTACCCTACGCCAGTCCGACGAAACATCCTTTGAGGCTGGCGTAGTGTGAAGGGCGTTTATTGCATTTTTTGCACGGCCCTTGCGCACACAGTAAGTAACCGTACGCAACCGTAAGCAAACCTACATACCCTTTACGCCAGACCTACGTAAACGTACGCGACCCTACGCCTGTTATACGCAATTACGCGTAGGTACAGGTACGCCAATTGCATACGCCGTATATAGGTACGCGGTGCCTATGCACAGGGTACGTAATCATACGCCATCGTACGCCAGCATATGCATAACCTACGCAGGGACTACGCCAAGGCAACATTTTTTTCATGAATACGCAGCCTAATTTCGTCGTACTCGGTACGCCACACTACGCAACTCTACGCAGGTCCGGTGTAAAAGGGCCTTAACAAACAGAGCCCGGCTAAAAAACGTCGGAAATTTAAAAGATCTATCTTACCAAATCTGCCTGCCCCACTCGTCACGGCGATAATCTTCCCTTCCTTCCGTTGTTTCATGTGAGGGAGCACTGCCTGCGTCAGCCGGATCACCCCGATCGTGTTTATGTTGAACATCAGATCGATTTGATCACGTGACATGGTCTCGATCAGGCCACTGATGCAAACGCCAGCTATGCTTACTGCAGTTCATATCAAAGGGATTAAATTGCCATAAGCTATAATGTAAATTACATCTGTAGATTCACTGTGTATCTTGAAGGTGCACCTGTAAAGTGTCTAACTCCACAAACATTACTTTGAGCTTCCACATTTCTCTTCTACCGTATTGTTTAGCGTATGGTAAGAGGAGAATAAAAAAGGGTTAGATCTTTTCAATTGCCCCTTTAGTATGAAGATATCTATCATTGATATTCATTGAGCTCAAGAGCGTCTACAGACGGTCATAAACGTCATAAGAGTCATACTGTAATTTGTTGTAAAAGCTGACGCAAATTTTCGCTTTTTTATCCAGGAAAGCAGTGTTCTTTTTTAATGAAACTTTCACACATCATTCGGACATATCTTACAATGGTTTTGGTATAGGACTAAAGTCTCACATCTCATTTTGGGCAATATCTGACACTTTACAGTTGTACATTTAAGGCGGCAGTGGTTTGTAACAAATGTTACAGATTTGGTGACAAGATGAGATACCAACCATGGTCTACCTAGGATCAACATGATCAAAATAATAGGCGGAAGAGCAAGATCAGGATGCATGTGACATTGTCTCCATCATCTAGACAATGAGTGTTAATCCCAGCCATATGGTCTCATATGATCATACATTTATACGTAATAATAATGTATGAAATGATGATACTAAATTACATTGCAGCTTCTAAACTCACGCAGTATGTCGATTCGCCCATGTTGTTTGATAGCATCGCCTACCACACTCTTTATCTGGTCGTCTTTCGTGACGTCGAGTTCCTTGATGAACAAGGTCTTATCGAGGGTGTCACCCACGGCAGCCACCAGATCGTCCTGTTCAGCGAAGGAGATGACGGTGGCGATCACCAGGAATCGCTTGTCGGGATCCTTGGCGAGTCGTTCTGCCGTAGCCAGCCCGATTCCCGAGGTACTACCCGTCATGAGAACTATTTTAGGCGCCGCCATTTTATTATCTAAACAACAGACACAATCTCTATGATACGTTATAATACAGAGTTACTAAAGTAACACGAGCATGTTATAATTCTACGATACCTAGTTATAACGAAATGAGATGCGCTTATTGTAAACAGTATTATCAGTATTATCCCCGCGTATAATCCATTCTTAAGCCCGGCACAGAGCCGACTCGACCCGATCCGACTGGTTTTCAGTCAGGCTAGAGTCAGTTTCGCTCAGTCGGAGCCGACATGTTGAATCGGCCTCGAATGACCTCCGACTGGCACTTGACTGAAAAAACCGAAGTCCTGAGGCCATGAGGCAGCGCATACTGAGTTAATAAGGCTGAAAACCAGTCGGATCGGGTTGAGCCGGCTCTGTCTGCGCCGTGCTTTATACATCAAAATACAGACATCGGACATTGTCCTGCGTACATAATATTTTCTCTTTATCGTTCTCTCTAAACCCTCTCATTATAACACAATTATCTCGATTTAATCAAAAGCGTTACAACAAATAACAAACATTAGAAAATTCTAAAAATTGTACCTTGGTCTGTGTCTCTCTGTGATACTCAACACGACGAAATGCTTTCCCAAACTACCGCAACGAACAGATCACATAAAGACTCCACTCTATACACTGAACTGTTGCGCTTGAAATTGTATATCGTGTTCTTGAAAACGGGCACTGTTGCATGCACTAAGTATTTATATACAGTACTACGCTCGTATATCGTTTTCAATATCGGGAGGTAAAAAGTCAAGCAGTATGCCAAAATAAGAGGGAAAATGAAGAGAGTATGTAGAACAGTATCAAGATAACCATGTTTAATAGCATGCCTGAACAAATTAGGGCTTGAAATCTCTTTTTCGTGGAGTTATAGACCTAAAACTAATAAACCGTCGTCCAACAAACAATTGTGCATTATACGTATATTCACCCAGTGAGGAAGTTCGTACAGGGATTCCAAGAAGTACCACAACGCTATGCGTGATCCCTACGTGACTCGCGCTAGCTACGTGACCCGCACACACATACGAATAGCATGACCGCACACTAGGCAAAATAACCTAACCTCGCTTAAACTGACTACATGTAATTACATATTCTTCATTTTTGAGATTTTTGTCCGTGACATACCTTTACAAATGTCGGCTTCGCAATACCTTTGCAAGAATAAGTACAATATATCGGAAATAATATCGCTAATGATATTCGCTTGTCTCGCAATGTAAAACTAGGAATCTAAACGATCACGACGTTTCGTATGCTACTGCAATACTTTGTCAAATGATAATATCGAATGTAGACACTCGGCTTTTTATGCTCTACCGTGGCTCCCAACATCACAATCTCGCACAATCTCTCGTGGGAGCCACGGTAGAGCATAAAAAGCCGAGTGTCTACATTCGATATTATCATTTGACAAAGTATTGCAGTAGCATACGAAACGTCGTGATCGTTTAGATTCCTAGTTTTACATTGCGAGACAAGCGAATATCATTAGCGATATTATTTCCGATACTATATCCGCAATGGATTATATATTTACTATTAAGTACAATATAGTTGTAATATTATGCTAAATCAGTTAAAGGGGTAGTTTAGTTTTGGTAGAGAGGGCGCTGCACATCACAATTTTTTTGTGAGGTAATGAAAATCTGAATGTCGAATTTGAGAGAACATGCAATTTTAATGGCAGAATAAACTTTATTTGGTCAAAATCGACCCAGAAACGGCTGAAATATCAATAAATATATCTGATCTTATAATTATTTGGGGCCCAAATAATTAGATGATTTTTAGAAAACATTTTTTAAATGCTTGCACTTTTTCAAAAATTTTCAAAAGCGTTTTTTAAATAGTTGTTGATGATCTCGCTATTTAATCATTATATCAATAAAACATCACATGCATAATTTTGTATGAAAAATGAGTGAAACCAATGCCTTTAAAAAAAAGCGCCCTCTTGTGTTTGAATGGCTCTTTTTGAATGATAACAGGCTTTTTACTTAGTCGTTTGTAATTTTGTATACCTCTTGAGCATGGTGGAGTTATAACTATTAGTTTATAATGTTACTGTGCAGGTTTTAGCTACTTAAGTTCAGCCTTACCAAAACTAAACTACCCCTTTAAACTCTTTTATTGACCGATATATAGTCTGATGGAGGGACGCATTCGTTTTTCATTCATAGAATCCAAATTATAGGGCTGTTCGATCTTATTTTTTTTTGTGTGTGTTTCATTCATCCCCATCCGTCAACTGGAAACTGTTCAGACGTTTTGTCAAAGAGGGACTGTCCCTTTAAAGATGATTATCAATCGTGATAGGCGCTATATAAATAGTGGATATTATTTTTATTAAATCCATGAGAGTTTACTTTGGAATTTACACTAATCCACTTAACATTTCAAGGGGTAGTTTAGTTTTGGTAAGGCTGAACTTAAGTAGCTAAAACCTGCACAGTAACATTATAAACTAATAGTAATAACTCCACCATGCTCAAAAGTAATACAAAATTACAAACGACTAAGTAAAAAGCACGTTATCATTCAAAAAGAGCCATTTAAACACAAAAGGGCGCTTCTAAAAAGGCATCGGTTTCAACCATTTTCCATACAAAATTATGCATGTGCTGTTTGATTGAAATAATGATTAAATAGAGAAATCATCAACAAATAATTAAAAAACGATTTTGAAAATGTTTGTAAAAGTGCTAGCATTTTTTTTTATTTTTTGAAAAAAAACGTCTAATTATTTGGGCCCCAAATAACTATAAGATCAGATAGATTTATTGATATTTCAGCCGTTTCTGGGTCGATTTTGACCAAATAAAGTTTATTCTGCCATTAAAATTGCATGTTCTCTCAAATTCGACACTCAGTTTTTCATTACCTTACAAAAAAATTGTGATGTGCAGCGCCCTCTCTACCAAAACTAAACTACCCCTTTAAACGCAAGGAACATATATTGTTAAAGGGATAGTTGAGTTTTGGTAGAGAGGGCGCTAGACTACTTTTTTTTTGTGAGGTAATGAAAAACTGAGTGTAAAATTTGAAAGAGCATAATATTTAAATAATAAAATCATCTTTGTTTGATCAAAATCGGTTCAGAGACGGCTGAAATATCCATAAATATAACAATTTGTAATAAACCTGGGGCCCCAGGTTTATTAGAGAATTTTGAACCAGCCGTTAAAAATTCAAAAAAATGCTTCCTCTTTTCAAAAAGTTACAAAATAGGTATTTAAATAGTTGTTGGTTATTTCTAATCACTATTTCAACAAAGCATCCAAAATGCACAATATTTTATTCAAAATGGTTGAAACCAATGAGTGTTTAGAGAGCGCTCTCTTACGTTTTAACGGCTCTTTTTGAATGATAACATGATCTTTACTACGTCATTTGTAATTTTGTGTTCCTTTCTAGTTATAACTATTAGTTTGTAATGTAATGATGCAGGTTTTGGTTACTAAAATTCAGTTTCACCAAAACTGTACTCTCCTTACCAGAACTCAACTATCCCTTTAGCTTCAACTCACAATTTCCTGGAATAGAATCACCGCTTTTGTTGGCCTTACCGTCTAGTCTAGTGGGTAGAAGGGGTGTTCGTGCACCCCGATGAGACAATTTTTGACATAGGTTACTGAATGTAAAACAATGCGTAGAACACGATTAGCTATGTTAACAGGGCCAAAAAGTGTTCCATGTATCACTTTTATGCAAATTTATGCAAATTAGGGTGTCCATTGTGGACAAATATAATCTTCCATATTTCATATCTTAATTCAGACAAATTAACAAAATAATGTCTCTATTCCTATAATCTAAGAGTCAAAGACTGTAATAAAGCCATTTTTGAAGTAACCAGTTTGCTACATAACGTCATAATATGCAAATTAGCTGAAAATTTGAATAAATTCTATATTCTCATTGCATATTATGATGATTATTCATATTTGTTACCCCAAGACTGCAACTTAAATAAACGTTTTACTATCATAACAACTGTGTTAGAGATATTAAAATATGATGACAAAATTTGATTTGCTCTACTTACCGTTTTATGCAAATTTTTGCAAATTATTGACGCCATTACATGTTTTACAGGAAGAATTGATTTTCACGATAACTCAACTAATATACGTGTGGTTTGCGGTTGCACCATATGAGATGGGTGGATTGGTGAGTCCTAAAAAGAACTGTTGGTAGTCCTAGAAAGGACTGTTGGTAGTCCTAGAAAGGACTGTTGGTAGTCCTAGAAAGGACTGTTGGTAGTCCTAGAAAGGACTGTTGGGATATTCCTGAAAAGGACTGTTGGTATTCTTTCTAGGAGAGTCCTAAAAAGGACAGTTGGTAGTCCTAGAAAGGACTGTTGGTAGTCCTAGAAAGGACTGTTGGGATAGTCCTGGAAAGGACTGTTGGTATTGCGAGGAGAGGGTGGATGGTAGGAGAGGCTCGACGTTTCGAATAGGTTGACTATCCGTCGTCAGGAGTCAGTCCAGGAGGTAGTCTAGGACTACCAACAGTTCGTTTTAGGACTCTCCTAGAAAGAATACCAACAGTCCTCTTCAGGACTACACCAACAGTCCTTTCTAGGACTACCAACAGTCCTTTCTAGGACTACCATAGTCCTTTTCAGGACTCACCAATCCACCCATCTCACATGGTGCAACCGCAAACCACACGTATTATATACACCACCATGGAAACCGATACTTACAAGCAACATTCAACTAATATTGCAGATAAATTCGTGTTAAATGCTTCAACACGTGGTTTTGAGGGTAATAAATCATGATCAACTTAGTCTTGAGGTGATCAGAGGATAATATGCAAATTAGGGCCAAAATTAGCATAAAATCAAAATTATGTATAAAATGTGTATTAAAGGGAAAGGACAGTAGTGGGAAACGCCCCACCCCCTAAAAATGAAATGTACGCTCTTATTACCAACCTTGTGACAGAACATAGTTCTACTAACATGGGATTATACAAATTTGGCCAAGAAACCGCCTACTAATTGGTGTATTTGCAAAATTATAAATTGATCCGGTCCGGATAGATATCGCCAACGCGGAATCGCTCATACACTACGTGTATTATGACCACGTGGTATTACACGATGTGTTCGCTATACGGGCTTGTCCCTAGCTTGTCGATATCTCCCCCAGAGCTAACGGCGCGGACAGGTCTGAACGGGCGATGGATTTATGAATTTCACAGGCGGATATTGGATTTCTTCCGATATTTCTGTATTTAAAGGGAAAGTTGAGTTTTAGTAGAGAGGGCGCTAGACTACTTAATTGGTTTGTGAGGTAATGAAAAACTGAGTGTAAAATTTGAAAGAGCATAATATTTAAACAATAAAATCATCTTTGTTTGATCAAAATCGGTTCAGAAACGGCTGAAATATCCATAAATATAACAATTTGTAATAAACCCGGGGTGGTATTCTGTAAGGATCTTAGGAGGTGAAGTTGATCTTAAGAGCAACTTTGGTATTCTGTAAGTTGCTCTTAGAGTTGCTCTTAAGACCAACTCTGAAAAGTTGCTCTTAACTTAAGAGCAACTTTTCGAATATGTAAATGTATGCAAATATATGCAAATAAGCATCCTAAGATAAGAGGTATTCTGTAGATGAAGATAAGAGCAACTTTTTGATCTTATCTTAAGACTGCCTACAACCAGTCTTAGTTTGAATTAAACACAACAAAAATAGGAAGTCCCCCCTCATCAAAACAGCGTAACTTTTTAACGAAACGGTTTTGAACAAAATAACTTGGCAGAATTGTTTCTACACTTATTGACTAACTTCTGTTTTAACATTAAATTGGTCCGTCAAGTCATGCATGAGTGAGTAACATTTTGACTCTTGTGACTTTTGAAAAGTGACAATTTTGCCCTTAATGACAAATTATTGTTATATCAATTATGGCGGCGGCAGGAGCAGCTAAATCGCAAAGGTCAATTTTAAAAAGTAGAAGAAAATTCTCCCTCTATGATGCTCCTATCTACAACTTTCGTTGCATTTTCGCAACGCACTTTGATGACATGTTTGACTGCAGTTGACGTAATGCAATTTTGGACGAATTATTACTAGGTGTGGTACAGTGGGTACACCATAGAATTATGATATGAATAAACAAACAAACCCGTTTATAAACGGGTTGGTTTGTTTATTCATAATTAATTCTATGGGGTATGTACACAGTTGCTAAGGCATTAAAATAAGCATATTTTGCGCGCAAATTACTTATTGCGCGTTGTCGGTGCGCGCACGATGCGCGCAACACACTTTCATGTACCATCTATATTGCTCAGTAACATAATGATTGACTGAAATTGACTTCATAAATGCACGTTTTTTTTTATTATTGCTCCTTGAGAGTTTGAGCAATAAATTGTATACGTGTCCGTATTTAAAACATGTAAAAATAAATATGAACAAATATTTTCTTCAAACACTTATAGATATTATTACATCTCAATTAGGCCTACATCCAAATTCCATCTCAAGGAAATAAAGGACGCTTAAACTTATATTTATTTTCTATGAGAGTTTGTTCAATTACACGTTTCTTTATTAACTGAAGTTGGTTTAAATGAGTAATATGATTGCTGTTATAATGTCATACTGTTAAAAGATATGTTGTAGTACTGTTATATACTTTGCAACAACGTGAAAAAAGAATATCCATGAACGATATGAACCAAATCAATCAATCAATCAATCAATCAATCAATCAATCAATCAATCAATCAATCAATCAATCAATCAATCAATCAATTAATCAATCAATCAATCAATCAATCAATCAATCCATCCATGAATCCATCAATCCATCCATCCATTCATCCATCCATCCATCAATCAATCAATCGTGATGTGGCCACGTGGTATCTACTTGACAATTCTGCAAAATGATTAGTTGTTCATCAATGAAAACAAAGACGATGATTGGTCGAATGGTTATTAATGGGCGTGGTTCATGAATATTTATGAGCTAATTAATTATTCATTATTCATGCTAAGATCGTCCTAAGAGCAACTTACAGAATACCACTTAGGCACATCTTAGGGAGCTCCTAGAGTTGATCTTAAGAGCAACTCCTAAGAGCAACTCTAGGATGAACTTACAGAATACCACCCCCGGGGCCCATCCTAGAGTTGCTCTTATGAGTAGCTCTTAAGATCAACTCTAAGAGCTCCCTAAGATGTGCCTAAGTGGTATTCTGTAAGTTGCTCTTAGGACCATCTTAGCATGAATAATGAATAATTAATCAGCTCATAAATATTCATGAGCCACGCCCATTAATAACCATTCGACCAATCATCGTCTTTGTTTTCATTGATGAACAACTAATCATTCTGTATAATTGTCAAGTAGATACCACGTGGCAAAATCACGATTGATTGATTGATGGATGGATGGATGGATGGATGGATGGATGGATGGATGGATGGATGGATGGATGGATGGATGGATGGATGGATGGATGGATGGATGGATTGATTGATTGATTGATTGATTGCAAAGTATATTACAGTATGATGCGGTGTCCGAATATGCCCCCCTAAGTTTTAACAACC
>JBAMJV010013165.1:0-74456 GCA_037951105.1 Echinarachnius parma
TATCGGAGGTGAAACTCTTAAGTTTTCAAATGATAGAAAAACAGTGAATAGTCTTCAATTATTTTAAGGTAATTTGCATAAATATGAATAATGCGAGCGAGCAGAGCGAGTTTGAACATTTTAGCAATTTAACATCGAAAATTGCCATTTGTTTCAATATTATTGTATGGGTATATTCGTGTTATGTGTTATGATATTGCGTTTTGAAGGGTAATATATAAACACCCGAGGTTGTAGAATATTACGAATGCGAGCGGAGCGAGCTTGATCATTATTTTTAGCAATTTTACCACGGAAAGTTGCAATTTGTATCAATATTATTGTATGGGTATATTCGTCTATGACTTATGATATGGCGTTATTAAGGGATATATAAACACCCGAGGTTATGAAATATTATATATGCGACTACGAGCGGAGCGAGCTTTAAAATTTTAGCAATTTAACATCGAAAATTCCCATTTGTTTCAATATTATTGTATTGGTATATTAGTGTTATGTGTTATGATATTGCGTTTTGAAGGGTAATATATTAACACCCGAGGTTGTAGAAAATAATACGAATGCGAGCGGAGCGACCTTGAAAAGTTTAGCAATTTAACATTGGAAATTGCGATTTATTTCAATATTATAGTATGGATATATTCGTGTTATGTGTTATTATATTGCGTTTTGAAGGGTAATATATAAAAACCCGAGGTTGTAGAATATTATATATGCGAGCGGGCTGCGCTGTGCTGCACGCCGGAAAAAAAAAATACGCGTGTTGCCATTGTACTGCACACATGGCACACGACCGGCCCTTTCCGTATATTTTTCATCGAATATTCTGTTGGTCTTTCCTTCTCTCTTCTTGCTCGTACCCTAACTTTAACCAATCAGGTTCTTTATACCAAGAACTCTGGCGGAGTGGAATCTCTTACCAAATAACGCACGACAAGCCACATCGTTGCATTCATTTCAAGGACATTTGAGTAAGATGAATATGCTAGATTTCACTAGGAGGGCCCACCACGGGCTCCCCAATTAGGCGCGCACACCTAAACCCACCAAGTGCCTGCAACTGTATATCCGCATCATGCGGAGTTTGTTTGCAGTACCAAGAAGAAGAAGAAGAAGAGGAGTGCCACATGTCGCGTGCACTGCAAATAAAATGATTGGGCTTTCACTCTGCAGAAATTTACCATGTTACACACAAATAATTAAAGTATCCTTTTATTGAAAGTATATTAAAAATAATAATAATCAAAGGTAGGGGTAGGGATGACCAGGAATTTAGTAAAAAGTTTTCTTGTAGCTGTCGGGGGGCCCGGCCCCCTGCCCCCCCCCCCCCCCTGTGTCTGCCACGGGGAGGGGGGGGGGGGTAGTCTTGGGGGGGGCCAAGACCACGGTTTTTCGATATTTTCGAGGCCAAGACCACGGTTTTTCGCACTTTTCGAGGTCGAGACCATGGTTTTCGCACTTTTCGAGGCCGTGACCATCGAAAATGACGGTCGAGACCGCCAAAATTTGGTCTCGAGACCATTTACAATTTGAAAAGGGGGGGGGGGGGGGGTTGAACCCCCCCCCCCCCCTGGGTACGCCTATGTCTCGACCTAATGTTGTACCTCTTTATGTTTTTGCCGCCCATTAATAAACATAGACATGTTTTTAAATCGAACATAATATATGATCTGCAACCTGGGCACATGGCTCGGTTTTAAATATCGAAGGTTTAAGTTTGGCACAATATTTGCTTAGCTTTGCGTACCCAGATGACTGTAATTAGGGACTAACGTAGCAGTCACACCGCCAAACTGAAACCAGACCGAACTTCCACTTTATCGGGCACCGACAAGAGCCCGAACTGGGGTTAGCAGTCTCAACAAAAGAGACCGACAATTCCGATACCACTCCGACACCAAACCGCTAGTACCCCGAACGTCCCCGAAACGTCCCCGAATTATTTGCTCTCGTGTCGGTTTGGATTTGGTTTGGCAGTGTGACTGCTACATAGGGTACTTGTGTTGCTTACTTTGTCCTATCATCTGGAATGAACAATAATGGAATGAGCTACTGTGTGTTTTTTAAAAGATAAATATGGGCCCTGATCAATAACCGGATGATGACATCGATAGCGCATGGCGATAGCCAGTAATGATGGGGCGTTTTCGCCCAGCGTCGTACGCAGCTTTCACCGACGCAGGAACGATATTATATTGGTACGTCCGCCGCGCTAAAACAACTCTGGTTTACAAGCCGTTTCGCTTATTCGGTCAACGCGGACGTAGACTCGGATCGTTGAACAGCTGGCAGCACACTACACACACACACACACACTACACACACTACACACACTATACACGTCCGAGTGCTGATGATGAACGTTTGACCTCGCGCTACGAGCGGCGAGCGATGATTGGCTGTTGACTGATTCGGCGGTCGCATATTGACGGACGTAAATAAGTGCTAGAACGGTTGTTGATATCAGCTCAAGAACGATCGGCCAGCTGTTTCCATATCGATAGGGAAGTTGCCGATTTTGCACACGACCCGCAAATTTCTACGGCCGCGTTGTGCTTTCGAAAACGCTATATTAGAAAAGTTATCAGTACCTGTCATATAGTTTTGGTTTAGAGGGCGCTTCAAGAAGAAGAAGTTTTTTTGGGTGAGGTAACGAAACACATATTACTGTAAAATGTGGAAAAGCGCACGATTCTAATGACAGAATCCACTTTGTTTGATCAAAATCGGTACCGTTTAAAAACGGCTGAAATATCCATTAATATATCTGGTTGCAATAAGTGTTGGGGACCAGTTTTATTTTAAAATTTCGCAACGAAATGTGCGACGTTGCATATTTCGTCGTAAATTTGGCAACAATTAAGTTCGCGATTCGCGATGTCCCTTCAGGGACACCACAAACTTAACAGTTGATATGTGTTTTTTATAACTGTTAGTGTTGTTTTATGATAACTGATACGTTTGAGTTACTTAAATTCCGTTTGACCAAAACTGTACTGTCCCTTTAAGTTTGATTATCTTTAATTGGTCCCTACCACATGTTGCAATACCTTCTGCCCATAGAGTTTATATGCAGGGCCCACCATCAGGCAGGCGCGCCGGAAGCAGTTTTGGATTGGGAGGGCAAAACTCAAAGGGGGCTCACGATTTATGTATTTAGGGGCTCATGCTCAATCACACTCCCGGGGTTGCCCCCCCCCCCCTCAGGGACGGATCTATCCTTTTGCTAAGGGGGGGGGGGGGGGGGGGGGGGTTGACCCAATCGTCCACGAACCCTTGCTATGTTGAACCCCCGTGAGTGATTTTTTTTTTTAACCTTTTTTTCATTTTCGTCCACGGGCCGCGAAGCGTCGACTTTTTTTGGCTATTTTGAACCTCCGTAAGTGATTTTTGTTCACTTTTTTGTTCACTTCGATTTTTTTTTGCTATTTTGAACCCCGGCAAGTGATTTTTGTCACATTTTTGTCACTTTCGTCCACGAGCCACGAAGCGGCGATTTGTTTTGCTATTTTGAACCCCCGTAAGTTATTTTTTTTCATTTTTTCACTGATACATTTTCACTTTGCAGCCCAAGGGGGGGTTTAAACCCCTAACCCCCCCCCCCCCCCCGTAGATCCGCCACTGCCCCCCACCCCCCTCCCCTCCCACGGTCACGGGAGCTTTTGGGACTTGAAATTGTGCAATGTGGTGCCATAAAAACATGATCCAACAACATAGCTCACAGGCAAAATGAGCCCCGAGGGAGCAAAGCGACCGAGGGCTGGGGCAGAGCCAGAAGGGGGAGAGTTTGGGAGGGGGTATCCTCCTCCCACAGGGAAGATTTTGCATTTTTATACTTGAAATGGTGCAATCTGGTGCAGAAAAACATGTACCATATGCCACATTATGTATGATCCACCTAAATAGCTTACAACAAAAAATGAGTCCCGAGGGAGCGAAGCTACTGAGGCTTGGGGCAGAGCCAGAGGGGGAGGGTTTGGGAGGGGGTATCCCCCTCCCACGGGGAAGATTTTGCATTTTTATACTTGAAATGGTGCAATCTTGTACATAAAAACATAAACCATATGACACATTTGTATGATTCAACATCATAGCTAACAGCTAAAAATGAGTCCCGAGGGAGTGAAGCAACCAAGGGCTGGGGCAGAGCCAGAGGGGGAGGGTTTGGGAGGTGGTATCCCCCTCCCACGGGGAAGATTTTGCATTTTAATACTTGGAAATGGTGCAATCTGGTGCATACAAACATAACGAGGGCTGGGGCACAAAGCCAGCGGGGGAGGGTTTGGGAGGGGTATCCCCCTCCCACAGGGAAAAATTTGCATTTTTATACTTGAAATGGTGCAATCTGGTGCATAAAAACATAAACCATATGGATGATATGCCACATTTGTATGATCCACCATCATAGCTATAACAGCTAAAAATGAGTCCCGAGCGAGGGGGAGTGGGGGGAGGGGGTGGGAGTGGGTATAGATTTTGCATTTATTTACTTGTAATTGTGCGATTTGGTGCACATCACACAAACAGCAGGGCAATGAAAACCTACAGAGGAACTACGTGGACCGGTACAGAAAACCCCACCCAGACGACCATACGAAAGTTACATAACAAACTGAGATCATTTGTTTGCGCGCGAAGCGCGCAGCGAAAATTTTAAATGGATGTTTAACTCAGTTTTTAAACGTTAGAATTAACAATCTTTTCTTTTCACTTTTCTTTCTTTCTTTCTTTTCTTTTTTTTGAGTGGGGAGGGGGCTTTTTTGGGGGGCAAAAATGCGTTTTGCCCCCCCACTTTTTGGATTGGGGGGGGGGGGGGCGGCCGCCCCCCTGCCCCCCACTTCCGGCGGCCATCAGGTTCGGGTAAGCCAGTGGCGTAGCTACGGGGGGGGGGGCACGGGGGGCCTGTGCCCCCCCCCCAATAATTTTGAAAAAACAATAGAAAACATAAGGGGCCATTTTTTGAAAAAACAAAGAAATACATAAGGTGTGCCCCCCAATAATTTTGCGCGCCCCCCCCCCCCCCCTCCCCCCAATCAGTCCGACCACGCTACGCCACTGGGGTAAGCAATTGGTTCAGTGTTAGTTTCCTAATGGGGTTGGGGAGATCAGAGGCCCTGGAGTTACGCTGGAGTTTAATAGCTCATCACTGATTGATTCGTATATTTGAGAGAGGTGTATAACCAGAGCCGTATACGGCTCTGGATGTAACTAAAGGAGGACACCCTCCTGTGGCAATCTTTATTTTAAAAAACGTCCCAAACTGCCCCTATAGGTACATGTACATCATTGGATTCGGTAGTTGCATAACTCATTACCTCTCAGTTTTAGGTCAACTTGAGGCTTTACCAGTAACTGTTTAAACCATGTCGCACCTGTGAAATTTGACTAGCACTTTGTCATAAGCATCAATGCACAGCACCCTCTGCAAAGGCATCGAGACAAAGTGTCGCTTGACTGTCAAGTAATAGTGTAATTGGTCACTAGTAATATTGCGTCCTGGATCATCCTGGACATACTATAGGTTGTCCCATTCATTTTAACACTATCGTCATTCAATTTCATTAATTCGTCATTCAAATTCGTCCCGAGGAACCACCAGAGCGGAAATCCCAACTTCAATTTCGTCTTTCGTCGATCAATTTCGTCAAAGATCACACAATTTAGTCATTAGGCACACATTTTCGTCAATTGCAAATCAAATTCGTCGGTCACAGTTGCTGAACACATAAAAGCGAAAGCAATTTCGTCAATTGGCAACCAATTTCGTCAAAACTCTATTCAAATTCGTCGCATGGTATAGCCTTATATGCCTGTCTGTGTCATGACTATGTAGATGGTGTAGGTGGTTAGATTGGTATGTATGTGTGTGTATGTATGTATGTGTGTGAGTGTGTGTGTGTGTGTGTGTGTGTGTGTGTGTGTGTGTACATAATATTTAATATTGTTTAATAATATTTCTACCGTATGTTCGTCTTAAAAAAGAATTTAATGCAATTTGCTGTCAACGTGCTTTTGTGCGTGTTGGTGTGCACACATGCATGTGTGCAAATGTATGTGTGTTTGTAAGTGTGTGCATATGTGTTGTGCGTGTGAGTTTGTTTTCGAGTGTATACATGTGTATGTTACCCCCTAATTGATTAATGTTACAATTATCAGTTATATCAAGACAATATAGAACATAACATTACAGTGTATATACATTGGACGAATTTGAATAGAGTTTTGACGAAATTGCTTTCGCTTTTATGTGTTCAACAATTACTGTGACCGACGAATTTGATTTGCAATTGACGAACATGTGTGCCTAATGACTAAATTGTGTGATCTTTGACGAAATTGATCGACGAAAGACGAAATTGAAGTTGGGATTTCCGCTCTGGTGGTTCCTCGGGACGAATTTGAATGACGAATTAATGAAATTGAATGACAATAGTGTTAAAATGAATGGGAAAACCTATATTATACTTGCATGACTGGAGACCGAATACACTATACGACTTGAATGTCAAGCGAATGTCTGAGCAGAACTATATAGAGGGACTGATCGTATCTTGTAACCTTCAATGGGCTGGACACATTTTATTCCACAGTTGATAAACGGGTTAACCGGTAACTGGTCATTGTATGGGTTACAGTCCGTTATTCCGAAGGTTCGTTATTCCGAAGGTTCGTTATTCCGGAGGTTCGTTATTCCGAAGGTTCGTTATTCCGGAGGTTCGTTATTCCGAGGGTTCGTTATTCCGAAGGTTCGCTATTCCTAAAACGAAATCGGGTTCGTTATTCCGAAGGTTCGTTTATCCGAGAAAAAAAATCGGGTTCGTTATTCCGAAGGTTCGTTATTCCGAAGGTTCGTTATTCCGAAGGTTCATTAGTCCGAACATTAAATAGGGTTCGTTTAATCCGAAAATTAAATCGGGTTTGTTATAATACTATAATTTATGTTTTGTTTATTTAATTTACAGCCTGCATTAAGCATACCCCTCCCCCTTTCCCTCCCTTGGCCAGATCAATCAAACATTTATAGCATTATGACAAACCCAAATTCATTTTCGGATTAACGAATCCGATTTCATTTTAGGAATAGCGAACCTTCGGAATAACGAACCCTCAGAATAACGGACCTTCGGAATAACGAACCTTCGGAATAACGAACCCGATTTTATTTTCGGACTAACGAACCTTCGGAATAACGAACTTGATTTCATTTTAGGAATAGCGAACCTTCGGAATAACGAACCCTCGGAATAACGAACCTTCGGAATAACGAACCTTCGGAATAATGCAACAAATGTTCGGATTAACGAACCCTATTTCATTTTAGGATTAACGAACCCTCAGGTATACGAAATTTGCGTGTTCGGAATAACGAACCTTCGGAATAAAGAACCTTTGGAATAACGAAGCGCACCCATTTTATGTATGTTTAGCCCGGACTGAAGTTGTGCCACTGCTGAGAATTTAGGGCCAACATCTTGATGGAAAATCGCTGGTGTCTGGTGTCTGGTGGGAGTATGTGAAATATATGTTTACGGTGCTTTTAGATACACTTGGTAAGTCCAGAATTAGCGTTTTAAAACGCGTGAATATATTATTCTGTAACATGGTAAAACCACTTTTTAAATCGCTGAATCTGGCCGGACAAGTTTTTTTGAAAGCACACTGGATTTGATCACACAAATAAAGCGCATTTCAAAAGGACAAGTCCTTAATTTGATAATAGTTTTATTTAATATCTAGGCCTATACGCAATTAAATGTAAAGAAATAATTCGTCTCTCATTGAAAGCAAGTAAATCGTCACAGTCAAATCCATTGCATCTCGTTTTGGGGCGATATTTATTTCAAGGAAATTGTATCATGTCGTAAAGCACACTCTTATAATATTAGCAACGCAGTGCATGTGTATGCCAACAAGCAAATATACCTCTTGCTTTAATGATGAAGGAAAGTATACTGTTGTCAAACTAATTAAAGGGGACCACCAGGCAAAGAACAACACATACTTATATGTTTTGGTACCATTTTGTGATATCAAATAGATACCCAACATTTTGCAAAGGGTTGTGTAATTAATAAACAAAGCAATTCATTTCCACCACTTACGGAACCACTACTATTTCCTGGTTCCGTATACGGGCCAAACATTTGCGAGTGCGCCAATGCTATTCACGCGTACGTTTGGAGACAATAGAATCCCGGGCGATTCGTTCGCTCTGGACAAAGTAGTCTCGTACATACAGACCCATGAACGCATGCTTTAGAATGGTGATGCGTTTTCCAATTATATATTTTGTTTCTGGAAACATATTTTGTGAATTTGTTGATGGAATGGAATACTAAAGATGTTACCTTTCATTTACAAGAATATTATTTTTGGGTGGTGGTACCCTTTAATACTAAGCCATGACAATCAGGAGTGGTGATAAGTGTATAATTACCTTTTTATTCTTGTATTCTGTAAATGAATACAGGATAAGCAAATTCTGTTAAAATGTATTTACCATGGCGACCTGTTAATTATAATTAATTTGAATTTACAACACTTGACAAACGTATCGAAATGTGGATAGTTAAATTCAAGTCGTAGTGAATCAAATATGAAAGTAAGAAACATGTTTATTTAGTTTTACGTGCATGAATGTGTGTTGTCGAGCATCATATTTGTCATATTATATACATATTTATAATTTAGTTCAGTTTACAAAAAAAAAATGCATTGCATTGCATACCATAACAATAGTAACGATTGATAATAATACGAGTAAAAGAGTTGTTAAAAGATCGTTGCTTGAATACTACGCTATGTACATACTCATTTCACTTTTCAATATACTGTATATATTTTGTATAAGTATATTTTGCATTGAACTGCATATTTTCTAAAAACAATAAGATATAAATGTATATACATTATATCTAAGGAAATAAGCGAAAGGTGAAACAAATATTTATTTTGCATTGGCGAGGTCTAAGTACATGCACTTTATTTGCACTGTTGAGTGCATCAACGTATATTTTTCATATCATTACATATCTTATATCAAATGATAATGGTATATTTAATCAAGAAGCAAAGATAGACAAAATTTGCATTGACGTGAGTTATTATTAAACTGTCTACTGCATTGCATTGATGTGCACCTTTTCAAAGAAGGATGTATTTAATACAAATACATATCATATCTTGCATGAGGTACATCGTTCCACAAAGTAATTAAATGTGAAACATTTTCATAAAATATCAAGAGCGATTTCCATAACTAATGCAGTAAGACAAGCACTTGTGAACACAAGTATCCAACATCGCCATGCACTAACAGAAGTTGAGCTAGACGGGACGATGACATCCTCGATGGCCACAGGTGTCGGAAAGATACCCGTGATCCACGGCGTGTAGTTCAGCCACACCGACCTCTTCCCCATGGCTTCTTTCAGCTAGTAAGTAAAGCAAACAGGGGGATAGAAAGTTTAAGTTAAACGCATGCACAGTTTGTAGTTCAGTGTCGAGCATACACAAGCAGCAGTCTGGTCGCCGTGATATCTTCAAAGGCCTCAGGTGTCAGGAAGTTATCCTGTGATTCACGGGTAATTATGACGCTACCTCAACAATAAAAAATACTTTTGGAGACTCAAACTTATCAACGGATTATGAATTTTTGAATAATGCATTAACCTGAAATCGAAGGTAAGCACACAACATGACTACTATGACATGATAATATAACCCCCACTCTTAACTATCACTTCTCTGTGATCTAATGCTTTTGAATTGCTTCCTATCCATTCAATGTGTCCTATATATCATCAAAAGCCATTATGTACAAAAACTACAGGGTGGCCCAGAAAGTATGCAACACATACGATCGTTAATTTCATCAACATCATCCACCAAATGTCATTGTTTCTTGTTTGATTGGGTAGAACATTCTGTTTCCAACAAAATTATACCATAAGCATTGATTTTGGGTAAGACGTTTGGATCCTAGGGCCATTTTTCTGAGGCAATGTCGTTTCATAAATTTGCTACTTTTTCGTCTCCAGCGATCCTCAGAACACTGATACATTCTCGCCCCACGGCCTCCCATAGAATTAGCTGTACGGAAGAATCGCATGACTGTTCTCCCTTTGATAAGGAAGACAATGTGAGCCATATCGATGGAGCCATACGTACGGGGTGCTCGATTACGCAACATTGTCTTCCTCATCAAAGGGAGATTAGTCATGCGGTTCTTCTAGACAGCTAATTCTACGGCAGGCCGTGGGGCGAGAATGTTTCAGTGTTCTGAGGATCGCTGGAGACGAAAAAGTAGCAAATTTAGGAAACGACCTTGCCTCAGAAAAATGGCCCTAGGATCCAAGCGCCTTTCCCAAAATCAATGATTATGGTATCATTTTGTTGGAAAAAGAATGTTCTGCCCAATCAAACAAAAAACAATGACATTTGGTCGATGATGTTGATGAAATTAACGATCGTAGGTGTTGCATTCTTTCTGGGCCACCCTGTATAATCTGCACCTTCTGTTGCCGAAACCCGTTGTGCGGAACGCTGAACTTGTAGCCAATCGGACACGCGGCTTGTGTGACGTCATAGGGCCCTGTTGACTCGCTGACCAACCACGCGTTAGGATCCGATGTACTCTGGCACGCGTAGCTCAGCGATTGGCTGCAGTCGGATGACGTATACCACCGGAAATCTTCATGGCTATGGGTCGAGGGGAAGTATGAAGGATACTTTGCATTCAGTAACAATGAACCGTGGGTTGACAATTTAATTCGATCAAAAATTATTTATTTCCGAAGAAATGTTGAAAGAAAAAGAAGACGGTTGTGTGGGATAGAAGACGAAAAACGCAACCCAACAGTTCTTGGATGAGGCAAAGTAGGATGCAAACTGAAGAAGAAGATGCAACGAAGAAGAATGGTAAGAAGAACAACACATGTAAATAGTGGTCTCTATCAGTTTTGGGTTATATCGTGACAGGCTCGTAGACCCTTAAACCTCTCAATCAGATCGCATTTGTGTTCAAAGACACATTCAATTAGAAGAACATGAAAGGGGAGGGGGAAATGAGTAATAATAAGACAAAGGATGCATGAAAACAACAGGAAACAGGAGAATACAAATCTCACCTCAGCATAACACACGTCTGTTCTTGCAGCGGTAAAGACGGTTCTCCCTTGGCCCACGTGTAGACCGCCGTCTCCATCAGTTGCGGGTTGACCATGTCAGTGGACGCTATGTTGATCCGACATTTGACCAGCTCACTGAGATCTAGCATGACACCAGAGCTGCTCGGTCCGTCGTAGACTACATCAAAACTGTTGAATTGTTGAACAGAAATGTACTCATGTAAAATCTACTTCGCGAAATACTGTTACAACGTAGAAGACTCATTAATAGAACAGAAGTTACTCTTACTATAAGCAAAATGCTAAAGTCGACCCTCCTTCCCAAGTATCCATAGCTGCTGTACCCATGGGACCCACATAAACCATGCCATTGCTGTGTTCTTACCAATGGTTACACGAACAAAGTAGTAATAATTGTATAACAAAAGCTAGAAGTGGCTAGTACTCTACTCTAAGGCACGATAATATTATGGAAATATTATGTTGCCTTGCGGAAAAGATGTTTACTATTAAATACTTATTTTGACTCGGTTGGGCAGACGTTGGGGCTCGAGCCTGTATAGCTAAATGATTGTATGGATTGGCCATTTATGTATTTAAAAATAATTGTTTTCAGAAAATTATTGCGGGGGGGGGGGGGGTGGTGTATGTATTAAGTGGCCAATGGGCAATACCCATTAATTCTACATTTGGCTCAGAGTGCTTGGACCAAGATTATAGACGTAAAGCTGACGGTGGATGAATACTTACACATAATGTGTCGCGTCACCATGATATCTCTTGCATTTCGTTTCGCTCTTTCCTCCACATTGAGGGTAGTTGGTAAACTATTCAAAAAGACAAACAACACAAAATAAAGGGTCATGGAACTTGACGAATATCGAATATCGAATTTTCGATTCAGGTATGTTAAAGATCCGATCATACATATATTCAGAAAGTTACGATTAAGCAAATTCAAAGGATCTATCAACAATTCAAGTCCGGATTGGATTTTAAAAAGTAAATCCTTTTGACTTCAAAATACATCCTAGAATGTAAGAAAGTTATTGTGGATACATACCGCATCTACTCCCGAGTCACTACACAGGTCTTCGTGTATGTACTTCCCCTGGTGAAGCGTATCGTCATGACTGACTATCAGGTATCTCTTCCCGTCCTGCAGAGAACAAAACAGATAAAAGATAAAGTCGAAACTGACTTAGTGGCCTCCTGTCTATAGCAGCCGACCTGCCTATTTAGGCCGCTTAATATAACTGTGATCCCCAGACGAGAACAATGAATGTTACGGGATCTATTCTGTAGACGTCATCTGTCTACAGTGTCCACTTTTCTAGTATCCCTTGAGTGGTCATAACAGGCTTGACCGTAATTGCCTCCATAGTAATATTAGCAGGAACGATGACAATTGGTATCATTATCAGATAGTGAAGTTATTATTTTACAAGTTACAGAGTACTTACTACTAGTCATCGTGTATTAAAATACTCTTATCCAGTGGCGTAGTGTGGTATTATTGTTTAGCATAATATGTGAGGGTGGCATGGATGGGGGAAGCTCACCCTTTCCCTGTTTTACTCCTTGTATTATTGATTGTTTTTTCAAATTAACTTGAAATTAACAATAAACACAAGAATCGGTCATATACAATAATACATTCAACTCTTCTTAACTTGCAAACAATTATCGTTAGATCGCGTCACATAATTATCATTTTCATGTTGTATACTTACTATACAGCTACAATTCACGTCAAACCTATCTGTAAAAAAAAAAAATGCACATGATACTTAAAATATTATTTTTAGCAGATTGTCTTTATGGACAGATTCCTTTTTAGTATGCCAAATGCTTTATATAATGGAACATGATAAGATAAGTCTTTATAGGCAGATACTTTTTATATATTAGAAATACCCCACCAACGAGAAAGCTCTGACAGTCTGACGACGTTTGCAGAAACCAGCAAAGTAAATTAATTTAAACAAATTAAACACCCGTCTATACCTGTCGCAATTGTCGCATTGTTGGCCAGACTCCTTCGTAGGTATCTTGTAGGTCGGCTGGGCTCAAGATCTGATCGTGACCCAGGTACCGCTCTAGAGCCCCGTTCACATCAGAATCGTGCCCCTGGGGGTATTTTTCCTGAAGAATATGTAATGTTTATAGCAGAAGTCGAACGTGAATTCAGCTTTATCTTTATATTATCTCCCATCTTTTATTTACAATGTCTTACATTAACTGCTGATTAATTGTAGTCTTTCTCAGTTTCGTATATTTATTTTATCTCGTTAAATCATGATGTCAACTTATTGTTTACATAATCGGAGGAAATGCTTATTTCCCATGTACAATGACCAGGTTTCACAACAGTCATGGCTTTGGGCGACATTACTTTTGATAACTCGGGTCTATCGGTCTCATTTCATCGCAAGGTTTTGTTGTCACGTTAAAAAAAACATTAAAAGGCATTACTGTATGATATTAAAAAAAACATTGTTCGTGTATTGATTTCACATAACGCTAATGTTTTGTTAGATTTAAACTGTTTTTGTATAATGCTCCTGGAGATTGAAAGTTTGACATTTTAAATAATTACAAAAGAGCAAAGAAAAATAGCAAACCCTCACGTTAAAATAGAGCCGTACGTATTCCTCTTCGTTCCCGGCTGCGTCCATCCACTGACCAATGTCCGCAATGACGTCATCGAAGCGGACATTGAAGTCGCCACACCAGATGGCGTAAGGCGTGCCCAGATGAGCGACGCGCATCTGAAATCATACAGCAATACGAGCAATTATGGTACAAATGAACATCGAATAATCATCAACTGACCAATGTCAGCGATGAGGTCATCGGACCGGACATTGAAGTAGCCACATCATAATGGAGTAAAGGCCCTATCTCACTGGCCTGGAGACTAGTTGGCGACCTGTTGGCGACTCGAGTCTCCGCTGTTTGCGGAGACGTCTCCGCGATGTCTCCTGGAGACTAGCCGGGTCTCCGGGGAGTCGCGGGGAAATCAAACATGTTCGATTTTTTGTTAGACTTTTCCAGTCTCCAGCAGGTCTCGAAGACGTCTCCGCGACGTCTCCATCAGATGCGGTGACGTCGCGGAGACTAATTTTGTCCGCGACTGGGGAGACGTCTCCACGACGTCTCCGAGACCTACTGGAGACCAAAGCAACTGAGAGTAGATGTTGCGGAGACCTCGCCGCAACTGCCGGAGACGTTGCGGAGACGTCTCCGCGATGTCTCCTGGAGACTAGCCGGGTCTCCGGGGATCGCGGGGAAATCAAACATGTTCGATTTTTTGTTAGACTTTTCTAGTCTCCAGCAGGTCTCGAAGACGTCTCCGCGACGTCTCCATCAGTTGCGGTGACGTCGCGGAGACTAATTTTGTCCGCGACTGGGGAGACGTCTCCACGGAGACCAAGGCAACTGAAAGTAGCTGTTGCGGAGACCTCGCCGCAACTGCCGGAGACGTTGCGGAGACGTCCCCGCGACTTCCGGGCGATTTGGTTGTCATCTTGTCTTGAGACGTCTCCGAGACGTCGCGGAGACGTCTCGGACTTCGCCTTGGTGAGATTGCAAGCCATTTTCGGGTTTCCCGAGTCGCCGCGACTACCGCGATGTCTCCGCCAGTGAGATAGGGCATTTAGGCGTTCCGAGGTGAGCGACTCACATCTGAAATTTATAAAACAATGTGAGCAACGAACATCTAAACAAATCATAACCCATTGCTTACGGGAAGCCCTTTGGGATTTGTATTTACTCTATGGGGATTGCAATATTTAGCAGGGAACAATACAGTTAAATACAACATTAATTAACAACTGACGTTTGAAGTAACCATAAATATAACAAGCAACACTAACAACAACAAAATGATATAGTGATGATAAATCAATTACTGTCGTTTTGTACATTCTTCGAGTTTTCAAATCAAATAAAGAATATATAAAATAATAAAAAACGGACACACAAACAGGAAACAAGTTCATACTTCATTTGTGTCATATCTGTTTGTAAGAGCACAACAGGAACTCATATCAATTATCTAATTCAATAATTAAATAAATGACACGTGCAGTGGCATGGCTCTAGGGGGGGGGGGGGGGGGGGGGTACCGTGGTGGGAGGGGATATTACAAGAAAATGCCCTCATGTTTTTGTATTTGTATCGTTTTTGTATTAGGGGGAGGACGTGCCTCACATGCCCCCTGTGCCCCCCCCCCCCCCCCCCCCCCCCCGTATAGCTACGTCATTATACAATATTATGACTAAAATATCAATACATTAATACACTCATACTCACTGCTCCAGCACAATACCAGCTATCGATCTCCAACGATCTCACACCCATGTTCAACATGTCAATGAGACCGAATTCGTGATTGGCCAGTCCCAAGCAAACGTCATCGTATGGCGGTGGCCAATTACAGGTGTCGTTAGCTAAAGAAGATAATGAGTATATAATTTTGTACCAACGATATTTTGAAGAAAAGGGCGGGAATAAAATTCTTGTAAATAGAGAATCAAGAATTCGATTACCGATGAAAACAATACATCATCATTAATGATAATGAATACAAACAATAACAGTATGGACCAGAACTTCGAGAATTAATAACATCTGACGAACGTCATGTAACATGATACTACTACTATACTACTACTACTACTACTACTACTACTACTACTACTACTACTACTACTACTACTACTACTACTACTACTACTACTACTACTACTACTACTACTACTACTACTACTACTACTACTACTAATACTACTAATACTAATACTACTACTAATAATAATAATAATGATAATATTTACAATAATAATAATAAACGAAATAATAATAATAATAATAATAATAAAAATAATAATAATAATAACAGAAGAATTTTCAAGGCGCAAAGGGACGAAAGGAACAGATAATTAAGAGACAGAGGGACAGCATAATAGAAACCCCTCCATTATTATAACCACACAGTCCTGGACATTGCAACTATATACAGGAATTAATAGAAAACAATACAACAATACCTCCGTACACCGGTCCATATGCTCTGTTGTTATATGCATTGTGTGCCTAGAGATAATCAAGAATGGGGACAAATATATGACGGCAATAATTGTGATGAACAATTTTAGTGATACCTTATTAACATTAATACTTTCGTTGAGTGGTAAATATGAAGCATGCTAGATTAATTGTTCACTTTAAAACTATATGAAACAGTATAGAGATCAAGCATTTCATAAGATTGAAGATTGTGTTATTGAATAACCTTTAATTTTCTTAACTTGGTAACCGTTTTGGTCGACAATGCATTAAGTCTTCGTGTAGGCATAATTGGCCATCAAAGGGGGTGGTTGGAAGGTGTGGCAGATAAGACAATTGTTATAATGGACAACTAAATTGCTAGTGTCAGACTAAATTACTCCTTTAATTGGTGACATCGCGGCTTATCTGACCAAATATTTGCTTTGATCTACTAGAAGGGCAGTTATCGCTCAAATTAAATTTATTTAGTATAATGAGCAGATGAGTGGATTTTGGTTCTTTTTACATAATAAACGAAGAATTAACCCACTGAGTGCAGCCACAATCAACTAAAGTCACACCACTTAGAGAATTCAAAAATGCACACAAACAGTATACATGTGGAATAGATGTAAAGGCACTCAGATTTTTCCCAAGCGAACCTTATTTTGTATAATTGTATGTATAGAATATAGATTCGTATACCTCACTATCCAAAGTACGGGTTAACATAATACACTCTAAAAACACCCGGGTCAGACTGACCCGGAAAAGAGTCCGTTGGGGCCACACTCCATTCTGGGTCAAAAAATGACTCGGAATGGGGTCAGATGTGACCCCATTCCGGGTCTTCATGACCCTATTTCGGGTCATTTTTTGACCCTGAACGGAGTGTGGCCCCAACGGACTCTTTTCCGGGTCAATTCTGACCCGGGTGTTTTTAGAGTGTATGTTCTATCCAAAGTAATGTTCAAGAGGATTCACAGGGTTAACATATAAATCAAGGGAACGTTAGAAGACAATCCTTACCCCAAATATTTGAATCCGGTCGACTGGAATATCTACCTGCCAACAGTGGGGGAAGGACGAATGAGAGATTTTAAAAAAGACATTCATTAACCCTGGTAGTAAAAACGGTACAACGTTTGCGTGACTCCGTTAACATATTTTAATTTTATAAATGAGAAATGAGCAATGCAAATTTTTCCTCGTCTGAACTCGAACCAGAGACCTCCGGATTTGCTAGACCGGTGTTCTAACCATTGAGCCACAAGGCCCTATTGGTGATGGCCGTCATCCCCGGAACCATTTTCAATGCTCGATGATCATAAGTTATATATACACCTGACACAAAACCCGGAGGATATTGATATAACTTTGGGATATACGTGCGAGGGATCACCGACGCGATGCAGATTTTTGTATAAAGTAAATTAAAAAATATAAATCGAATAAAGAAGGAGCAATATATCCACTATAGTTCGTTCAACATGCTCAATATAATGTTACGACCTTTATATTTCCAGCTAAAAGTATTAACTAGTAATACCGATACAATTAAGACGATTTTAATTCGGAGAAATAACAGTTAATGTATACCTATTAAACGAGTTGGCACCCTTATTGTCATTTTGCATGTTATATATACTACAATGTTGGCAAACCATAACAATAATACGCTTTTATATATTTTCAGCACGTGCTTAAACTCTAGCTGTCTTATTGATATTTAACGGACATTGAAACATTGTATTATTTTGTTTAAATAATTTCTTTATTCAAGAAAAATTAACATTCACACCAGGTCCATACTGTCGTTCAAGACAGTGGCAGGTAATACCAATGAATACATACAATACAAAATGATATAACTTACATGAAATTAAATATATACATTTGTTTAACATTTGTAATTCAAGTTACCTGGAGTTCTCGCTGGGTTTTGAGAGCGAATTGTAACCACGGGTCAACCTCCACCGTGCCTTTCGCACAACGCCCGTAGCCATTGCACTATAATGTCATTCAAGAGAGGAATACATAATACAGTATTATTATACATTCAAGTTTCAATTTCTTTGTTCCTTACTTATTAACGTACATATCTAACACAATCGTGTTTAAACATAATTATCAACAATTAGGAACACCTTTTGGAAACATAGGTATCAACATTAATACATTAAAAAAGAGAGATTTGATGAGATGCTATGCTATAGTTATATGCAGTTATTTAAAAATTGATCGAGTTGAAATTTAATACAGAACAAACCAATTGCAATATTTGATTAATTAACTTTAAGACATTGTTTTTGTAACCACGGATGATCCTTCACGATATCTTTCACACAGCGCCAATACAATTGCCACTATTTAGTAGGGCATTATATTTCAGAAAATTATTATAATTCCCCCAATCAAATCATGCTGATGGTCGTACGAAACCAAACATACAAAACAAACTACAAAATAATACCATTAAAAAAAAATAGGTAATGTATTTTTTTTTAATTCAGAAATAATTGTAATATCCCTGAAACCCTCAATAATATAATACATGTAGCTCATAATAATTTGCTCATTCCCTAATACCAAGTTTTCACTGAAACAATCTTACCTGACACTTCACATCCGCGCTGAGGCCTCGGCACTCGGCGCCACTCGAACAGTCGACTAGCACCTAATTAGGTTAGAAGTATTCGCATATTTCGATTGCTTAATTTATATGCAGCATAATAATATAATTACTGTTACTCTTGTCATCATCATCATCATTATCAGTATCATGCATGATCATCGTCACCACCAATACTCTCATAAAATTAGATTAAATTAGATTTCATTAGATTATTGGGGACACAGCTCCTAGCTTATGCATTTATTTTATTATTATCATTATTTGTATTTTTATTATGACTTATGATTATACATATTGTCTTAAAAAAAAAAAAAAAAGTGTACAGATTTCCCACTCATGTGTGTTATTGTTTGTTTATTTACAGGCCCCCGTGTCCACCCCCCCCCCCCCTTCCCCTCGTATTAAAACATTCAATTTGGGTCAATTTAAAAAATGTTACTTTACAAGCTCGCCTGCATGAACTCAATGCACATTTATACGTGAGCTCTTTTAGCTTTTCGAGGGTTCTTTAAGCATTTTGGTGGATAAACTTGTCCCGAGATTGCATCGTCACCATCGTCATCATCGTCATCATCATCAACATCATAATCATCTTTAATAATAACGATACATGTAAATAATATAAAATGTCGTATTAACTTACCGTGACAAGAAAATATAAAATAGTTCCTGCTACAAGGGCACACCCTCCTTTCATTATCATGCTATTTGTGTTTTATTCCGTAGAAAATATCATATCAAAACTAAGAATATCTTGTTAAACCAATGAGACTGGTCTCGACAAATCGTTGCAATGGAATGTAATAGCTATATTATAGCAATTTGACATAAATGTTCTTGACGGTGTAGTTTGGCAACAAATTACCTAACACACATTTTCTCCGAGCAGGCTACCGATTGAGGACATTTACATTTCATTGGTCTTTAGCGTTTGAACCGTTATATATCTAATCAATTTGAACATGTTGAACTTTATATTTAAGAAGATAACGATTCGCGATAACCTATATGTAATTATACAATTGAGGATTTGTGTATCTGTAAAATGTTGTTATCTAATGAAATGTGATGCTCAATGCTATGCATGGCCTAAGTACTTAGAACAAACTGGGAAACAGGTATCCAAAGGCCATGCTTTGATTGTCTAGCCTAAAATAGCGTTTGGAAACAGTTTTGTTGCTGCCAATTTTCCACACATCTTAAAGGGCTCTAAAACAAAGTAACTTTGTTGACATGTGCAAAAACTGACGAAGGACGAAAGGTGTGTTTCTATAATCTGACGTATGTCCACTAGTGATGTTAATGGTAAATGAGTGTCATTATGACAGTGTATGACAGAGTAATGAGCGAAAAATGCCCATATTTGCTAACTCGATCATTGTACTGACAGTTTAAATCCTCCAGTAGAGAATGTAAAATCCGAACACTTCAATCATCAATATACCTATTTGTAACGAAAGCGAAATTCGGAAAGCCAAAACCTGTTCAATGCTTTAGTTGTATATACAACAACATGTATGTCAGAACTGCTGTAACAGCAGTTAGAGTTCTAAGTAAGTTTGAGGATTTGACAATGTTACTATCTTTCCCTTTAAAGGGACTTAGTAACATTGTCCAAATCCTCAAAATAAAATTTTTATTCTAGCGGTTCCCTCATACCTTGTTGTATTCGTATTAACAATAAAATCATGGGACAGGTTTCGGTTTTTCAAATTTCCCTTTCGTTACAAAGATATGTACGATCGAAGTATTCAGATAAGAAAAAATCCGGTGGAATTTTTGAAACCGTGTACAAAGTGAGTGCAGTGAGTTAGTGAATATCTTTGCATTTTCGCTCAATACTTGGCCGTGCAAAGTCCATTTGACTTGAAATGTTCACACAATACCCTGTGGACATATAAGATAACAACAATATACATTGCATCAACCATTCATCACTTTTTGCACATGTCAACAAAGTTACTAGATCCCTTTAAATGTCAGCCTGACCAGGTTTCAAAACTTTGACTCTGATAGTGATACTGGATTTTAAAAACGCACTATGCACTCATGTTTATATTTCGTTCATACTGAACACGGGGCTGTTGCTCTTAGTTGTGTTTATTATAATTTGAAGATGTACAATGAGGGCTTCAATTATAAGCAATGTTGTGTTTTACCCGAGATGCCCCATAAGAACTATCAACGGATAACATTAGTGGTGATAAAATTCATATAATGGTATTGTATTTAATGATTAAGGGATACATTATCTTCATGGTTTGTTCGAATAATTATGTTTTTTTTTTCATGGGTGTGCAGATGAAATATTGAAATAGTCATTTGATGGACAATTCATATATCAATTTTGTTTTACTGATATCACATGCAATTAGAAACTATCCATAAAACGTTATATACTAGTATTGACCAATGTGATTTTCCTCATGATGCAAAGAGAGATGATAAACAAAAATACATCAGTACTCTCATACACTATTTTCCTCTAATATTATCAGATTTGTTTTTAAATTATCAAATTATAACGTTGATGTGCACTTAAAGGTGCTATTTTTTCTGAAGTTACAATAGCGAATAATAAAACTATAAATGAATACAAAAAAGAGTCCCACTAGTGCACTGCATAATAATATACTTTTTGTTCTGCCATATATAGAATCGTTCAAAATAATATAACTATTAGATAACGTAGACGTTTTAGACCAGTTCCAATTTTCAGTTTCAAATAATTTGAATTGACAAGAGCATAGAGTAACTATACAAGAGTACCTAGTGGCATATCGTGGTCGTACTGATTGCGTGTGTGGAGGGCACACAATTTACTTCATGTTATATGTATTTCTGTCTTTTTTAAAAACAGATTTTACCCTTTTTTCTTTGGAAATAGTTCCTTTTGCGCCCCCCCCCCCCCCCCCCCCATGAAATTGCGTTTCAGCCTACCCAGGACAAAATTCCAGTTGAAATTCTAATTGGTACTCATTGAATTCAATGGGTACCCATTGAAATTCGAATTGGTACCAATTGAGACTGAATTCAATTGGTACCCATTGGCATTGGTTTCAATGGGTACCCATTGAAATTCTAATTGGTTTCAATGGGTATTTGTTTCATTTTCCATATACTCTTCGATTACCAATTGATTTCAATTGGTAAAATTGTTAATATATGGGAATTTCACCATGGGTAACCCTTACCTAGGTTGTATATATCATCCTAAATTTATACCCATTTTCCTTCAATTTTATGGGGGTGAAAGAGGAACTCTTGCCTTTGTCAAGTTATAAGAGGGGCACGTGGCCACGTGCCTCCCCCCCCCCCTCACCCCCCCCCCCCCTCACCCCCCCCCCCCCCCCCCGGCCCCCTTGGCCCCCCGCGCAGTTGAGCTGAGAACATCAACAACAATTATGCACGTGCAGCTGCAGTCAAAACTAGACCTATGCATATTTGAAATTGAGGCACTCGATATTTCCCTTACTTTACTGCATATGCATCTGCAAGCGAGGTCACAATATGGCCAGTGATGGAGATGTCGTGTTGAGTTACCAGAACAGCCTTTTGAGACGCTCAGATCTTCTACTTCTTGAGGGACAGAGGTGGCTAAATGATCAAGTTATTGCATTTGCTTTCGAGTGAGTTGAAATGTTGTTATGCTTTTTGACATACAAAATCAATTGGAATAAGTATCGTGTGTAAATGAATGACTAGCGCGCAAATGCTGTGTCGCGACCCCACATACTTACCATAACGATAGTTGTCCGCGGTAAATCGAGGGATATTCGTAGAGGAAATCATTATTGTCCCACCTGTATGTTTTGATGTATGGTTCATTGTTAAAAAATCCAGTTACCAGAGCAGAGGATTATGACAGTTTTCTTTCAGGTTCTACTTCAATGTTATAAATATAATCTTAATGGTATTCTACTAGTTATTGAATATTGGTGTTATTGCTATATAGTAGTATTTATATTTTCTTTGTCAGGAATGAAATTAAGAAAATGAAATGAAATGAAATGAAAATTGGAAGATCTAAAAATTCCAACACGCATCCCTGTTTAAACGGTCGGCATTCTCTTTGAAGACGTGCACACGACTTGGTATGCATGACTTTTAAAAAAACATGCTCTATGCAATTTGTATAGCGCATCATTGCCATTGGTTCTTTTACTTTTAGTTATGCAGACAAGTCGTGGGCACATCCACATCTACTAGTAAATAGGTCCAGTTAACTGGACCATTTACACGCAACATATAGGAAAGTGCGTTATCATCGACTACCTAGCTGATGCCATCTATAGGGACACTGATTTTCCGTTTCAAAAAAAGGCCTTTTCCGTTTCAGAAAATCTGGAATTCCGTTTTTACCTGCCTGAAAAACGGAAATTCCGTTTTGCCATAGACTTTGTACATGTGAAAAACTGCAAATTCCGTTTACATAGAACTCCATACATAATTCAATGAGTAGTGTAAAATCATGATTTTCACCCACAAATCATCAAAATTTTGGGGGAATGTGTCATGCCTGATATCAGGAAGGACTTACCACAGGCCAGAGGCAGAGAGTAAATATCTTTAACATTTATTCATTAATGATTAAGGCTGAGTTGGTTCGGTCCGTCACACTGGTTCCCGACCGTCACCATCGGGTCCCGGTTTCTTTTTTTCGGAACGGGCTCCGAAAAAGAAAAAAAAAGAAAAAAAAAAAAAATGATTTTTTTTTTTTTTTTTTTTTTTCGTTTTCCGTTTCAAATGGTCAATTCCGCGATTTTCCGCGATTTTCCGCGATCGCGGAAAATCCGTGTCTCTACATCTACCGACAAGAAATCGCGCAGGAAGCTTGCTCTTGAATGCTAGTGCATGAGTATTCAGACGCGTCCGTTTGCGCTAGTGATCCCTGAATCTTCGCTTCGCCTGACTCGCTAGCCGCCGCGGCGAAACACGTGTTATTCTATGAGAGACCGATTTTTTTTGCGATGGGATTTTATAGCGCGGGCTGGCCGTGCACGCGCGCTTCGGACGTAATAATCAATATATGAAGGGCGTATTTACTCAAAATACACATTTACCCAAAGAGTCCCCTTTTAAGAATTTGAACAGTTTACCTTCCGATTTCATTAAGTCAAGTGTGATCAAATTCATCAAAACTTGAAATGATACAAATATGAACGATGATGATCAGACTCAAATTAATAAAATCCGAATGTAAACTATTCCTAGTCCTAAACTGAGACTATTTAGCAAATTTGTATTTTGAACAAATAGGCCCTTCATCAGGGTTCATACTTTGTGTACATGCTTACCACGATTCAGGGTGTGCAGCAACTACTCATTTTTTCCAGAGAAAAATTGCTCAAATGTTACGATTCGGATTTCAAAGGACAATAAAAACAGCATATTTGGTAAGCATAGTAGTTTAACTTTATTAATGTTAAAACAAAATGCATGAACCAAACGTTTAAACCTAAAAATCAGAACAAAACGTTTTCAGTTTTACTTCAAAATGTCGTCAAATCGGGCGACCCTATAACCAATGCTAATGGACCTATGTGTGGGCATATCTTCAGTTCAAAGTCAAAGAGAATGCCAAACGGTCCACTTTTCTGAAAGAACATGATGAAGGAACATTGTTGAATCAAACATCCCCATAATATTGTCAGTCATCTGGTGTCATCAAATTTCAAGTTTATGTTCTATTTCTGACAAGAAGAATACCCTCCAAAATTAATAATTTAAATTTAGTAAACACAAATAAACAGAGAGACACATAACCTCGGCCCATTTTGTGACTTAAATTTGTTTTATTTTAAAAATATAAATTTGAGTGTGATAATGTGATTTAATTATTTTCTGTGTCACCTCTCCTATATGTAAAGGTACTTTGAATATGATGTGTTCAAAGAATTCTCCCAAGACATGGCTTTTATTGGTCCAGACGTAGTGCAGCTAATCAAGTTCTCAGGAGGTAAATATGAAAGTGAAAGAAAAGATCTTGTCAAACTCAAAAGTATAAGATTTTTCCAAAAGAGATATATTTGAGACTTAGTTCAATCATAATGATATCATTCTAAGATTCTACAGAATGATATGTGATATTTCCATTTAAAAAATGTTCAATACCTTGGGAAAAAGTAATAACAATTGTATCCCCGGTAAAACATTAATGTATCATTTAAAAGTCCAGTTTTCATTCAATTAACAGAGGGTGCAGACTCCTAGAGAAGAACCGCATTCTCTACCAAGACGTGCGCACAGCATGACTAAAAGAACAGATGTTCATACAATCCTGTAGTAGAACTGCTCTTTTAGTCATGCTGTAGGCACATCTTGGTAGAGAATGCTGAAGACTCTAACCTTTTTTCTTAAAACCAAAACATTTTTACAAAATGAAGTGGATCCTCAACTTGGAAGCTTGCCTGAAATGTTTTCAACAGAGCAACAACTTAAGTATGCAAGATTCATTTTGAAATATAATTGTAATATAATGGGAATAGGTTAAATGCAAAATTTTCTGGCAGTGCAGTGTACATATATTAGACAATTGTATGCACAAGATTTGATCACCAAAAGATGCATTGTCTAGATGCATTGACAAAGGCCCACAACAGACTAGTAATGTACGTATGAGTGGTATAGAACGAGATCATCATGCCAAGAATGCACTTAAAGTGATGCCTGTAAAGTGTCAGATATTGCACAAAATGACATTTGAGACTTCAATCCTATATCAATATCATTGTAAAATACAATTGAAAGATTTGAGAAAGTTTGAAAGAAAACGAACACTGTTTACCTAGTGAAAAAAACGAATATTGAGTTCATATTTTATCACCGAATACTGATGGTCTGCCATACTTTTGTCGCAGTAATGAATGATCCGTTTGAGATATTCGCACCCGTGTATTTTTACACACGTAGTACATAATTCATGGAATTTGAACTCACTCGGCTCAAAGTTCAATTTCCGGAATGTTCTCACGCGTGCTGCATGCGGACGTTCTCAGCTAAGACAATTGTACTTTTTTTCAATTGCGTTGATTAACGCTTTAGAAATAATGATTTTCAATGATAATTATCTTCATACTAAAGGGACATTTGAAAAAATCAAACCCTATTTTATTCTTCTCTTACCATAAACAACACGGTAGAAGAGAAACGAGGAAGCTCCAAGTAATTTTCGTGGATTTGGACACTTTACAGGTATTAAAGGGGAAGTTCAGTTTTGGTAGAGAGGGCGCTGCACATCACAATTTGTTTGTGAGGTAATGAAAAACTGAGTGTTGAATTTGAGAGAACATGCAATTTTAATGGCAGAATAAACTTTATTTGGTCAAAATCGGTCCAGAAACGGCTGAAATATCAATAAATGTATATCCGATCTTATAATTATTTGGGGCCCAAATAATTGGATGATTTTTTCAAAAAAAAATTAAAATGCTTAAACACTTTTTCAAAAATGTTCAAAAGCGTTTTTTAAATAGTTGTTGATGATCTCTATATTTAATAATTATTTAACAAGACATCACATGCATAATTTTGTATGAAAAATGTTTGAAACCAATGCCTTATTTGAGAGCGCCCTCTTGTGTTTTAATGGCACTTTTTGAATGATAACAGGCATTTTACTTAGTCGTTTGTATTTTTGTATACCTTTCGAGCATGGTGGGGTTATAAATATGAGTTTGTAATGTTACTGTACAGGTTTGGGTTACTAAAGTTTAGCCTTACCAAAACTATACTACCCCTTTAAATTCAACTATTTATGTGAGCCCATCTAAATACAAACTTCATATGTTGTTTTTTTTAATGTCAAACTTCAAATTCCAGATGCAGAGATAGGAATGTTTGTGGAGTCTCTAGACCTTGGCAGTAAGCAGTTGGTTTTCTTCGCCATCAATGACAACAGCTCTGCGACATCAGTTGGTGGATCACATTGGTTAGTAAAAAACTCTGTATGTGATGCACTGTGTACATGTATTAAATGCACTCAAAATGATCTTATAAATCATATAAAACCATTCAGGGCTGGTCTTCAAAATAATCAGGGGGTGTATTCTGAAAGTTAACATTTATTGTATTTACATCATATCTACATCACTAAAATATTAAACTGTACTTCAGG
Organism: Echinarachnius parma; assembly: GCA_037951105.1. NCBI lineage: Eukaryota > Metazoa > Echinodermata > Echinoidea > Clypeasteroida > Echinarachniidae > Echinarachnius > Echinarachnius parma. The sequence continues at coordinate 26,939 of JBAMJV010013165.1, forward strand.
AATATTATAGTGATTTGCTAAAATATATTTTAGTGATGTAGATATGACGTAGATACAATAAATTTTAACTTTCAGAATACACCCCCAGGCTTCGGGGTATTGGAGGATGAATGTTGTATAAAATTCAAATAGTAATTCATGAACGGGTTACTTAAAAAATTGGATTACAAAACTTCACTGAAACCTAAGAATTTTAAAGTTTACCCATCATTTTGAATGATAGCGAATGTGCATAATTTGTTCCCCCATCAGTTACACCTCACTGATTATGTAACAGTTCAGTCACTTTTGAAAGTTATGTGCAAGGTCCTAAAGAAACAAATTTTCATCTTGGCCCAATGTGGCAAGTGCAATAAAACAAATAATAATTATCTTTTAAGGGATTGATTTTATCTTTTATCGTACATATCACTTGTTTTTCTGTCTCCAGGAGTCCTGTTTCGGTATTCCAGAAAAAGTATGAGGGAACCACTAGAATTCCAATTGGATTTTAAGGATTTGGACAATGTTACTAGATCCCTTTAAATGGAATGATCTTATCTTTTATTCTTACCACTTGCTTTACCTGTCTCAGGAGTCTGTTGGTGTATTCAAGGAAAGACAGTGCCTTCAAGCACTATGACTCCATGGGCTCGTACAATGAGAACACTGCCAGGGAGATAGCGAAGAAGATGCAGTCGCATGTCGACCACACCAAGACAGTAGCCACCTTTGTCCAGGAGCCTTCACCACGGCAACAAAATGGTTTGTGTAATATGCTAATTTGACATAAACAAACAAAACATCAGGAGAAATCCTTTATGATATAGATTAAAGAGTAAAGATTGAGAGTATACCCTCCTCGATCTTTGACCACACTATACCACTGCATTGACCCGTATTCTCAATAGTGGGTGAAATCTTCAATTTGGCAATCCTGCATGTCCATTCATTACATCCAAGTGAAGAAACATGGGAGGAATGACAATTTGGTTATAAAAGTAAAACAGTGCACATTGTCCACACAAGGCGCCTAGTATTCTAATTGAAGCAAAGTTCACATCTACAAGTAAACGGGATACATCCCAGTTGCATTCATGTTACTAACAAACAAATAAGCCAACAAGATGTTTTTGGGGGATTTTTCGTCAAGTGTTTTAGGGTATGATTGTGAGTTGTTTGTGAACTCCAACACCTTACATCTCTGCAACCATCAAGTACAGGGGAGCAGTGTTTCATAAGATGAAGCTGGGTCCCAAGCCAGTGTTACCAGAAACTGTAAAAAAAAAAGTTCTTAGACGTTTTGTTTCTTATATTTATGTGTTTGCCTTTTCGTTTGTCATTCATTTCAGGGTATGATTGTGGATTGTTTGTGATCTGCAACACCGAACATCTCTGCAAGCAGCTTTTACAGGGGAGCAGTGTTTCATTAGATGAAGCAGTGACACAAGCTAGTGTTACCAGCAGAAGGACAGAGCTTAGAGAACTGATAATCAAGCTGTCTGCAAAGTGATGCAAGAATCCTAGACTCGCATCTGCAAATATCTGGATGACATGGTCGAGGTAATATGATTGGTAAGTATCTTTTAGACCATGAATACATGTTTTTTCACACTTTACTTTCTGGTTTGCATTATAACTTAGCACATTTGTATTATTTTGGACGAAAATGTAATGAGAAAGAGACTAGGATTCAGTGACCTTGTACTCATTTGTAAATTTCATAAAATTGTTCATTCATTAATTATTTCATTACATTTTCGTTTATTCATATATACACACACAGTCAAATTGGATGAGGAAATTACAAACTTAAGCTAATGGCTTGAGGAAGAGGTGATTTCCTATAAAGGAAATTACATAATTGTAAATGTCTTTTTTCATTTATAATTATATATTGATCTCTGAAAAATATTTTTTTTTTGGTTTACTTTGCAGTGTCTGGGCACGATGAAGTCTTGATGACGTACACACATCAGCACACATGAGGAGGAACATTAGTGGTTGCACATCGTGAAGAGCTTGCCTGACATATGAAGACCGATGTCTTCCCCACAACTGATCCGATAGTCCACAACAAAGACCTTGTCAGTACTGCATGCACACTAGTGGTCGGCTGCTTTGTACCCCCCCCCCCCCCCCCCCCCCCCAGCAAGCTACCCCTACAGGACTAAGCGCTTGATAGCAATGGTACTACAGTAATTAACCATGCCCATAATATATTGTATGGTGAAATTGTATGCGTACATGTGTCTATTTTCTCAGTGCATTCCTTAATATTCAAGAGTGGAGCAAATTATGCCTTTTAATTGATCTTTTTGGTTAATTCCAAATTAGCCTTTTAACTTTGGCCTTCTTATCAAAGTGGCCCTTGGAGATTAAGACCATGGCACTTTTTTAGGGTTACAAGAGAAATGTGCATTGTTGAACGTGTCTTCAAAGTAAAGGAAGCACTTATATCTTTGTTTGCTGTTAACATAGATGGTATAATTATGGTGAACTGTTGCCACAAAACTCTTATAAAGCTGCCTAAATTGAAGCTGAGAAAAAGATGACTTTGTCAGTATAGTATCAATATCTTTGCTGTATGTCTAACTGTTGTAAAAGGTAACTTTTACTGAAGTATGATATGTATTATACATCAATGGAAAGCTGATATTTTCGAAGATTTTAGAAATACCAAAATCTGAATTTTGAAAAAATGTAGACTTTATCAGGGTTTTATGGTGACAGGTCACATATTATACAGTGGAATGAGAATATATGAAATTTAAAGTGTTATGATCAATACTATTTCATCATGCAGATAGGACATGACAAACCATGCTGTGCAATCCATGTCAACTTACAATGTGAATATGTTTGTATCAATGGGCTATTATGAAGTGATAATTGGGTGGGACCCTCTTCTACTTGTACTGGTTTGAATAATACAGTGGAACCATCTTATAAAGCACTCTGATCTGAAAAAGGGGTAATATTTACTGGTATAATCTCTGTACAAGATATCTGATATATCAGGGTTACTTTCATGGTCCCAAAACTTAAATATGTTTAAAAGAGGTAATATATTACTGGTACAATCTTTTTACATTCCCTGTTATAGCAAGATCCAAAAATCATGATAAAAAAACTTGTTATAATGAGGTTCAAACGTACTAGTACTTCATTTTCTCTGCATAATTTTGTAATTATGTGACATAATTACTCAAGAATTCAAATGGTAAGCAAGTTCAAAGCATGATACATGCACATAAGGTGACCTGAATGATGACAGACCAATTTATGTACAGAAAAGCATGTATGTCACAAGTGTAGTAGGCCTACAGTTGAACATAGAATAACTGACCTGAAATAATTGTTGAAGAAATGAGAAAGAGCAAAGAAAATTGGGCTTCATCAGGAATCCAAACTGAGACCTTGTTATTTGCTAGACGAGTGCTCTGACCACTTAGCTATAAGCTCTTATGTCTACTTTACTTTACCTTGTTTAATTCAAGGAATAGATACAATTTAATTGTTTTCTTTCTTTTTATAGTTGCTTATTTAATACGACTCTGCTTTTGAATTGAGAGCAATTTATTATAGCAACTTCTTACTGTAATATTTGATTATCTTTATTTCTACCAGTATAATACCATTTGTTGGTGCCTTAGATGTACTTTATACAGGTAGATATTTTACAGAGTACGATGTCCAAGGTATATGCAGATTATTTGACCATCTGAAATTTTAAATTAGTCACATTATAATATTCCCTACAATGCATGTTGTTTGAAACTTTGAACTCGTGTAATTTCATATGAGTCTCCTGTCCATCAAATCAATTTCTCCATCTGAACTACTCCCATGGTCAATATTTCCTCAATCAGTGCATCGTCTTCCCATTTCTGTTGAGACTGCTCCACACTTGTTGTCATCTTCACTCTCTAAAATAGTTGCTGTTTGTTTCACCCCAAAAATGTATGAAAGTAAAGAGTTTGTTGCAATAACTGTAGCATGTATAACAACGGCAATCTGGAAGACGGAGTGTCTCCATGGTGTGACTATTTTGTCTCCAGATCTGAAAACAGTTTATTTTGTCCCTGCTTCATTCCTGCCGTGCTTCCCGCTTCCCAATGCAGACTCCTGTACCGTCTCTTCATATGATTATTTCCCTTTTAAACCCTTGACTACGGGAACCGAGTGGGTCGAGTATAAAGTCTATGGGGATTTCATAAACTCGTTGGGAATCTGAAAAGATTAATTGACCAAGGATATTTTTGTTTATTTATTTCATTAACTCTACTAATATACATGGAGGTATCAATATTACTGTTACCCAGCAAAGCAACTACAATAGGCACTGTAGATTTTTCCGGATGGACTTGTCAATGGCAACCCACACGCTGTGAGGTATGTTTTTCACTGCCAATGAAGGAGTACATTTTGCTTTCACCACACAAACTTCACTTTCCGTTGAAATTGGGTGGTAAAATATTTCGTGTAGCCACTTGCTGTTGAAGTAAGAGAAGGCTTTTCCCTCTTTGTAATCTGAGAGTAGTCTTTCTTGCAATGTTTTTGGTCTTGTAGTACCGCGCGATTTCCGTTTCATCTTACTTGGTTCACTGGGGCAGGGAGCCTCGTTCAACAGCCACTCTGCTATCTCAAAATAGCTAACGGGTGGCCAAAACTTCACTCCATCCTTTTCAGGTCCACCAAATGATCTGGAATGTGTTTCCCTTTTATGAACAACAATTTTGCATACTGTTTTGACCGTGATCGTTCTTCAACTTTGCTTGGTTTCACACTGTATCCAAATTGCACTGCGCTGTAAACTAACGCTTGCAGATCCGCCTTCAAACCCGTCGTTTTTAGTCCTCTTATGCGAAGAAATTCCTTTAAAGCGTCCACTTTCCAATGTTTTATTTCTTCCAAGGTAAGCTGGGGTTCATTTTCCATCCCATTTGCCTCCATTTTCTTGGTTAAACAGTGCTAAATACTGATTTCTGAACGTAAAAGGTAAATTTCTGCGTAATATTGTCACTGTTTACGTTGGACACACGAGTATTATATTAGTAGTCATGGGCGCGGGCTACGGAGTTTGTTTATCTCCAATGACCTTTGACATAGACCCACAATGCAATGCACGCCGAGATTGCGAATTGGCTTAACTACGGGAACCGAGTGGGTCGTGTATAAAGTCTATGGGGATTTCAGAAACTCGTTGGGAACGGGTTAAAACATAAGAGCTGTAGCGGTTGTAGTATCCGCCTCTCAGAGGATGGAGTGTCTCCATTGTTTGACGGACTCCCTCTCCTGAACTGAGTGCAGTATAGTCTGTTCTTGCCTTAGCTCTCCTTTGCTCCATGCTTCCCAGTCGACTCCTGAACCTTCTCTCAGTCAGTAATTGTTCATCAGATCATTGATGCTATCTGCGATTGAGTTTGATGTTGATGCATGGCTTCTCCTTACACTGTGTTGTAAGTCAGCTTCTGGCAGGTATATGATCAAATCACTCCGTCCTGAGTAAACCTTAATTTGTAAATATTTCTCTTTATAATAGTCATTCTTTTGTTTGCAAAATTCCCTGCCAACTAGCAACTCCTGTAGCCGATTTGTCAGGCAGTGCTGCAGCTTCCATCCATTTTATGTAATAGTCATTCAGAGTTACTTTGTACTTATTTCCATTTCACTATTCCTTTAAAGGGCTGATGAGGTCCACACCAATCTATGCCAAAGATACAACACCTAGCATCCTTTTGGTACTGTGTTGGTAAGTCTGCTTCAAGCAGGTTCATGAAATTAGTCTATCCAGAGCCCATCTTCCCTTCCCCCCCCCCTTCTTGTAGATAACTGTGGGCATGATCAAACTGACGCGTTATCAAAGTGTTCTCGAACTCATCTACTATCAACGTCGAGGTACAGGTGTAGGGTGTGAACAACAACTTCACTTCCCCACTGCACTGCATGTGCATTTGCAAAAAAAAAAATATATATGATGAGTCTAGGAATCTGAACTGGGTGGTAAGGCAACTACTGAACAATGTTGCACTTTCTTTTGTATTGCCTTTTCCAGACCTAGGCCCGCGATGTGCTGTTGGAGGAAGTACACGGTGTTTCTCCCTTGCCTTGGGTATACTCAATGCAATAAATGTAAATCGCAGCAAACATTGTGACAAAGGCAGGCCCTACACCTGAGTTGTGGCAGATCTCCGACCCATCCAGCCAGAGGGTGATATCATTGGTCTGCAGCACTCCTCCCTTGAAGACGATGGTTGCATGGAGTTGGTCCTACTGGCTCTTTGTTACAGACATACAGCATGTTCTTCTCTCCAAGCACAAGAGGAATCATAAGGCAGCTCCAATCCTCTCTGCCAGGCACATGACACCTCTGCATCTGACGGGTATAATGTTAGGTTGGGCAATTCTGGTGGAACAATGTTATCCTTGTGCCATATCTTTTCTTGCTTTTTGGGGGCCTTCAGTATTGTAGGACCTGCAGGGTCACTGTAAATTTCTTGTAATTGGGTCATCCTCCCCAGGTTGTTTAGCATATCACCAAATGTATATGTGTGTTTGTTCATAACAAATGACCCGTTCTCGCTAAAATAGTCCTCACATTCGTCAGATCCTGTGCGATGTAGAAGAACTGGATTACCAGGCGTGAAATCTCGTGTAGCTGTGATAATTAGGACAACAAAGTGGCAGCTCAGAACAAAATCTGTGTAGGTCTCCTTTGAAACAAAATTGATTGATGATGTCATTGATGGGGTTTTTACGATCCATTCCCTCCACAGACGTAGAAAAATTGGCCACATATGCAGCATGAACTATTTTGTCTTGCAAAGTAGCAGTGAATGAATAGAAGATTTCAATGTATCTCCACACAAATTCCAAATATGCTGCAGTGCCCACAGTATTCGCCGGTTTTGCATCACAGTTTTGTAAGGACTGCAAGCACTCGCATACCTTAGGGAAGGACAGACGCTGTACCGATTCCCAGTTTTATCGATCATCTCTGGTCACGTCACCCATTCTTAATCCATGTTCTAGTTGTCAACATCTTGATAACACCAGCTCCAAATCAGAGATATGTATCATCTTTCCATCTACATTGAGCTCACGCCTTGGGTGATCTAACGGATTGATCAGCTTCTTTGCATCATGGATGAAGTCTTGGTCCATCAAACTGCACACCTGAAGCTTTCCTTGCTCATGTTTGATTGTGGCCAACACTCCAAAATTGAAACTATGCCAACTTTCTTGAGAAGATGGGCACAGTGATGTACACTGGTACTGGGGCAGACTCGGGTTCTCTTGTTTTCATCCCCATAATTTGGTTGGTGGTTGTGGATGATAATCCCTCTTCAGAGTATTTCCCCACACCTGGCCCCCTAAAGGGAGATAACAAGACAAAGAGTGTAATATGATATGAGTTGAAACATCACAAAATATCATGCACCGTATTGACTGAAATTAGTATGTTTTACTAAGTACTAGACTGGTTGGAATGGGCAAATGCCTAATATGCTGTTCTCTGGATGTTTTGATGAACTGCGTCGCTGCTGGGAGGCATGTGATCAGAGTCTCGACCCATGTGGAAGAAGAGATACAACCGTTCAGCATCAACAGTAGTTACAACCTGATCCTTTGCACCATACAGAGTCATTGCAAACTTCTGGATAATGATCAACTCTCTTCTCCAAGTAATCGCTGGCTACTTTGAGGAATTTACTGGTTACTGGTAATTCTCTCCATCTCACCGACATGAATTTTTGAGAGAGAACATTGTGTTTGATATCTGTAGAAGCCATCTTTGATTCTCCTGCAAAGCTTGGGTGTGTACTGTTCAATCTCCAATGCTGGCTTGGAAGAAGACAACATGCATTTGTAGCAGAAGGGTGAGTTCATGCAGGCATAGACTGTGCCATTATCAACCTCCTGAGGTTCCAATCGTTGATCAAACACTTGCTTGGCATTTCTGATGCTTTGAGTTTGCAGATGCAGCTGTGTTCTGAGTTCTTGAATAGCTTGGTGAGGGATGTTGTGCAGTCCCCTACCCAAACAGTATCTCACAGTAGCAATTCCCCTCTTCAGGAGAGCCTGTTGGAGTGTTTGATTAAACCGCTCATCCGATCCGTTTGATAACGAATGGTAAGCAGATATCACACAATGGTGTGTGCCTGTCAACTTGAAAAGCTTGTTGTTAAGTTGATTACAGAGCTCCCTGCCATTGTCAGTTATGATTATCTCCATGCATCCCATTCTGAAATAGGAACAATGAAAGCCATTTTACTTTGAAACAATGTCAGTTTGAGTTTGATACAATGTCAGAAATGTCTTTAGATTTTGTTCCAAAAATAGTCTAATATTTAGTTTTATCAACACAATTATTTACATTTCCTCATGTCCTCAGCAAAGCATCTAATTTGTTCACCTTTTTTGTTAATTCTTGGTTGAAGGTGAAGAATTAGCAAAAAGTTACCTCAAGAAGAAAATCTCATATCAATTTGCTTATTGAACATCAGTAAAAAGGTTATTAGCCTGTTAAGGAATGCTGAGCTATCTGGTACCTAAAAGGAGTCTGATACATCCTTATTGCAATTAACTCTTCTGATTTAAATGCTCATCCAACCCGTTTGATTGTGGATGATAAGTGGATGTCACACGATGTTGAGTCCAGTCAACTTGAAAAGATCTTTGGTTACCTCTTGCCTGAAGACCAGTCAGAGAAATCATTTACTGGCATTTTAATGACTTCAAGCCTGTTTCGCGCGCTCTTCACAGTGTCGAGGAGATCTTCATAGTCGTAGATGTCACCTTTCTTCCTGAGCCTCTGCTCAATGTTCCCATGTACTGAATCTGCCGCATTGTGGGTGTGATCCCTGGTCAGGTACTTGAATGTGATCTGTTCACAGCCAATAGATGGATCATTTACAACCGTTGCTAGCATTGTGAAAAGAACATAGTTCTTGTTTTGTGGCCCGCTCGAAGGAGGGCATGCATTGCACTTGAGACATCCTCGGCACATCTTCCAGCAATTGACTCGTTCCAGAACACGCAGTAGCTTAATCTCTTGTTGGCACCCAACTGTGCAAAGGTCTCATTGAAAACTACGAGCCGGCTAAGAAATAATGCATCCTTACATGATGGCATGCGAGGTAGAATTAGAACCTTTTGCATATCCATAGAGAATGCCACCTCGTCATCAGGATATTCTCGCGACATATCTTCATCATACCGCTCCTTTGCCACTTGCGCCTTCATCTTGTGCAAAGTGAACGCGTCTCCCTCAGTTGATGTGGGTTCGTTACGGTTCTTGTAGTCCTCACATTGAGAACACTTCTCCTCTTGTGGCATTGCATTCGATATGTGCATATCTTTTAATGTTCTGCGGTAAGTTTCTACCCTGCAGAACGCTGGGTGTTTCTGGCAAAACAGGCTGTGCATAGCCTTAAAGGGTACCACCACCCAAAACTAATATTCTTATTATAGAAAGGTAACATCTTTAGTATTCCATTCCATCAACAAGTTCACAAAAATATGTTTTCAGAAAAAAATATATAACTGGAAAACGCATCACCATTCTAAAGCATGCGTTCATGCGGTCTGAATTGCGAAGACTACTGCGTGTGCAGCAAGCGAATCACTCGGGATTATATTGCCTACAAACGTACGCGTGAATAGCATTGGCGCACTCGCAAACCAGGAACCAGGAAATAGTAGTGGTTCCGTAAGTGGTGGAAATTAATTGCTTTGTTTATGAATTACACAACCCTTTGCAAAATGTTGGGTATCTATTTTATATCACAAAACAGTACCAAACATATAGTAATGTGTTGTTATTTGCCCGGCGGTCCCCTTTAACAGCAACATCTCTTGGCAAATATCGGACGTTTGGAGCATGCTCCCTACGGTAATGATTTATTTGGGGGTGGAATGACTCGATATGTTGCCTGATGGGGGCAGTATCTATAGTATGGGGATTGGGGGCCCTCCCACGATTATCCCATTCTGTTGCATGGATCGGTGATTTCTCCATCTTCTGAACAACCTCAGTTAAGATTCTGTCACTGGTGAAGCCTAGAGTTTGCAGGAGGAATCTTTCGCAGACACCTGTTTGTGTACCGTTAAGCATTAGAGTGTATTTTCTAGAATGTGTCCGTCTTACTGACTGTATGGTCCTTCGATGAACAGGCGTTATGATGATACTGTCTGCCAACCATTGCCTGCGCTGAATGTAGGGCATGGCCCAATATGACATCCATATTTCATTTCTGCTCTCCTCACTGAAAAGGGAACAGTTGTTCGAACACCTTGGACCACATACGCCTGGACGAAGGGGGTGCTTCTCCATGTTTCTACTGGCCACAGAATCCATGATATTGCAACGGGATTCGCTCCGGTCCTCTTCTCTCACCACAGCCAATCGCTGGACTCACCCGACAACCACAACCCGTTGGGTTCTTTGGACACCCTAGGGATTAGCAGCTGACTTTCCCACAATCATACACATCACACCAGAAGTTTGCCGTTATATATATTGGCACTTGCCTTTATTCTTGCTAGAGGACAGCTCCTAAAATTAACGCTTGTACAGCCGATCTCTACTTCGCGCCTCGTCTCGGTGCAGCCAGCTACTTCGCACACACGTATTGTCTTATCCACGGCCTTATACCAACTGCCCAGATATAACTATGACGTGACTCTTCCACACACCACAACCCGATATCGATCCACGTACGACGTCAGATCAGTGTGTGGAGATCGTGTGTGCGCGCTAGCCAGCTACACCAAGCTCACATCAAGCGACGCGTACACATTACAAATATACACATATTACAAAACAAGCTAGATACACAATCTTACACTACTCTATGATACACGATAAATATGCCCTGTCCACAATGTACATCAGCTCGCAACATGCAATACGGTACAACCCTTTTCATATCTGCGACAAAAGGACTACGAACAACTGAAGTCACAGTTAAAATTTTGTCACATAACCCTCTCCCAAGATAAGTCCGTCCTCGGACTTAAACCGGTCAATGCAAAGACAAAATTGGTTTATGGGTTTCCTTTAGAAGCCGCAAATGTTCGTTTTCTAGTAGCTCTTTCAAAAGGTTCTCGACGGGAATGTACTGGAAGGTTATACGTTTCAGTGTTTGCTTGACATTTCCTGTAAATGAACTATGACACGGAAGGTATGCAATGCCCAGCGGATCTTCACGTGGGTTGATGAAGACTTTGCAAGTTTGAAAGTATTTTTTCAGCTTGTAAGCTGCAGTAAGTTTTCCAAATAGATTGCTAATATTTGGTGATTCAAAATGCTGCATAAAATTTTCTAATTCCGGATCTTCTGGAAGAATACCTTTCCTTGCAGCAAACTCCTTTGTTTTCCTTTGTAGAAAATTGACAATATCAGTTGTCAATTGAGAAACGCTACCTACAACGCTTCCTACAACGCTTGTAAAAGTTGACTGCACAACGCTGCTTGAAGCAAGTAGTTCAGCCACTATGGAAGCAGCTCTTTCTTCAATCTCCTCTGGTCTGAACTCATCCCACAGTTCACCATTTTCATTGTCATCTAAAAAGTAATCTTGATCATCTGCAGCTGGCTCAGGATTTTCCACATCAACCTGATCCATTCCGTGATATGCTTCTCCATGATTTTGATTTTGATTTTCATGATCAGGTTGCAGTAATGGTTGAAGTACGTCATTTTCGTGGCAATTCCGGAGATGGCTACTAAAAGTAGTAACAAAAGCATCAAATGTTTTCTGACACCCATCTTGACTGCAAATTATCAGTTCATTAAATCTATGACCGTACATGCAACTGCGGAAATTTCTAAGGTGCCAGATAAGATTTGTTGTTCTACCAATTATCAGGTCTCCACACTTTGGGTAAATAAAACCCATGTCAAATGAAGCCTCATATCACCTGTTGTAGGCGTTTCTTCAATTTCAGCCTGGGTCCTGCCATCGGGACCAGCTCTTTCAAAAGCTCAGGTTCACTGTGTAGAAGTGAGTGCAAATGCCTCTTCGTCTATCTCGTGTTCTGTGGTAAATAAGGAAGAAAAGTGAAAACACAATGAGTTGAATTGTGTCTTTTGAGTTTTGAGTGGAATGGCTACCATCTTTGCTATCTTCTTGGCTAGCAGTCCTTTCTTGTTCCTGCGCGAGGGTTTCTTCATAGCCAGGCTGGCTCAGCTTACTCATCTCGAATCCTTCTCAAGCTAGATATCGAACTGGTGTTAAGGGTGAACCAAGAGTCGACAGAATAACACGAACTACAGCATTGTTACGAGACGGGCTTCTTGACTTTATTCTGAGCCTTCTGAATTAGCCGTTCGATCTGCAAAACACATAAATGAACAAAACAATGATAAGCACTTGCTTGAAATATAACCTCATAAGAAAACATGCTTAAAATCTTAATTACTATATAATTCTTACGGCAAATAACTATTACCAAGCAAAACTCTCGCTTCTGACGTCACAAATCAAACAAGTTATCGTAAAGCTATTTCTGTAACCTACACAATACGTGCAGTAATTGTCCGGGTTCTCTTCATCAGCGATCGCGATGGCTTTATTTTTACTCTTTGCCTTTACTTTTTCTTTACTAGAGGCAGATCTTCCTTTAGGCTGTACCTTTGCTTTGCCTTTGCTTTGTTTGGGTTTACACTTTGTTATCTGTATCCTGTACTTTTTTTAAGTATAGTAAGCTCCCCCCACTGTTGCTTACGTAGCTTCCATGTAGGGTGAGTGGATGGACGGTCCACTTTTGGTAGTGGTCTGATTTCATAGAAGGATTTCCTGCTGCTGGTGCTGGGTGGATTATCGCTGTGTTGTGTGCGTGGTGGTATCGCGTCATGTGCGTCCGGTGCAGGGTCAGTGTGTTGTGTCCGTGGTATCGCGTCATGTGCCTCCGGTGCAGGGTCAATGTGTTGTGTCCGTGGTATCGCGTCATGTGCGTCCGGTGCAGGGTCAATGTGTAGCGTTTGTGGTACCTCGACTGGTTGTTCGTCAAGTTCAACGGAGGCATCATCAGACTCATGTCCTCATCATTACGTGGATTGACAGGCTGTGGTTGTACAGAGATGCCATTTCCCTCTCCGTCGTCTCTAGAGGGGCACATGCCTCATCAGGTTATTTAGGGTTAGGGTTATTTTAAATAATTCGGGTGGGGGTACGTGCCCCCCCCCCCCCCCCCACCCCCCGCCCGCACATCTGGTCATATGTGGCTTCCACGCAATCTGTTATATTTCATGTAAGTGTTACATCCATTATGACATTGATTATGCATGCAATGTAATATTTTGTTCACAATCTTTCAAACATACTGTAATTTTGGTACCACCATCAAAAGATTGTTTGCAGATGAGTGGTTAGAGTATTAATCTAGCAGTCTGGAGGTCTAGGTTCAGATTTTCCTCAAAGCCTAATACTCTTTGCTCATTGATGTGTCTGAATATGTTCATTTGGGACTTGCCTACATCTGAAGTCGGAGCTAGTACAATTTCAGATATGCTGACATAATGACATTTAAGACACATAATTATTTTTACCAACGCCAATGAAGTATTCGAATTGCAGTTGGCACATTCGATGTATGGGGAAAGCAGTAAGGAACTACACATTATGAAATATCCCAATTAAATACTAGTTACCTTTTGAGAGAAGTTCATGTTATGTGTTCTTAACCAAATAATTCTGATTTTGTATTTCCCCAGTTCTTTTGTCGTATACAATGTCATAAAATTAATTGAAAAATAATAAAAAGTCTGGTCATTGACATATTTGTATTTTTCTGTTTGTCTACTTGCATTTCCAAGGTTGCGTGTTTTTTTTTTTTTACATAGACGTTGAGGTGATTTAGGGCGAGTTGATTATTTAAAACCTTTACATACGTGTGTTTCTGTGGGATTTCATGATTGTAGCATGGCCATATCATTACCTCCGCCAAGGAGGTTATGTTTTCGGTCATGTTTGTTCGTGTGCTAGTGTGTTAGTGTGTTCGAGCGTTGCCGGAGGTATGCACTCCATGAGAGCACTCTCTCTAGTTAAACATATGTTAAGGCAGTCCTTAAAAACATATTTGTAGGCAGTCGTTAAAGGGTGACTAAATAAAAAAATAAAAACGCTTTGGTTGATCTATGATAATGAATATATCACATATCTGTTGACTATTTCATGTACATTTCTGTCATATTTGTTATATTATTTTTTCTATTATTTTTATTCTACCTGCTAAGATCCACCCCTAAAAAAAACCTACACAATTGACTTCGCTGACATCACAATACCATTCAACCACCGATCAGCTAGATAAACATTTACAAAAGATATGTTCTCACCATAGAAGTATGACTCCAACACTGCCATTTATACACGGGAGGGGGGGGGGGGGGGGGGGGGGGGGGGGGCGGGGGGCTCGCCGCAATGCGCCGGCAGCTATTGCTACAGTCACAAATGGTCCGGGCGCCGTACGATTTTTCTCCCTACGGCGGATTTTCTACGATTTTGGGAAATCGTGATATCGTACGATGTCTGTGGTATTTTAGAGTAGCAGTCACATATTCCCCGGGCCCCGTACGAAGACCTTTGTCTTAAAATAAAACATAAATCGCACGGCCCCCGTGAACACAAAGTAAGTGCCCGTACGGGTGCCTTATTATACGGTACTCTTATGCCCGGCGCAGAGAGAGCCGACTCGCCTGGTTGTTATTCCGATCGGCTCAGTTTTCAGTGCCTCGCGACACACATTTTGCCAGTCGAGAGACAGTCGGATGCCAGTTGGGGCCGATTTAACACGATAAATCTGCTCCGACCGACCGGGCCCAACTCTAGCCTGATTAAAACCAGTCGGATCGGGTCGAGTCGGCTCTGTCTGCGCCGGGCTTTACGGCGACTCCACGGTACCCGTACGATTTAAGTGGCCAAATTTTCTGTCTAAAAATCGTACGATATTCGAAAAAAAAAGACTGCGATGTCCGTGCTGTGCCCGTGCGATGCCCTTGTGGTGCCCGTGCGATGCTCTCTACGATGTGTCTACGGGCTTACGGCAAGTAAAAAATCGTACGATGCATTTTTTGTTTTAAAGCCGCGTTAAACAAATTTTTGACATCGTACGGCGAGGAAAAATGCAACGGCGACCGTACGATAGCTACGGCACCCGTGCGGGCGCCGCAAGATTCCCGTAAGATTTCACCTAAAAGTGGCATCGTACGGGCGCCGTAGCCCAAATCGGACCATTTGTGACTGATTACGTGAGCTAAAATGTTCACGGGTGAAGACTCGTAATGCAATATAGACGACGCACAGTGGGCCAGAACCGCCTCAAAGTGTGCCAAAATTCATCACTCCTTGAAGAAGGTTAATGAAGTTCTAGGATCTAAGGGGATTGCAGACCAATAATTATAATTCGATGGGAGTATTTTCAAATCCGTGTGACATGGGCGTCGATCACGGGGGGGGGGGGGGATGAGGGGGATATATCCACCCCCCCCCCCCCCCCCAATATTTCAGTTGGGGGGGGGGGGGGGGGGGTGGCCTGTATTATCACCCCCCCCAATATTTTGGGTAATAAATATAAAAATAACATTAAAATAAAGAAGCATTGCCCCCTCTCATGAATGGTAGTTGTTACTATAATCTTCTTTAAACCACTTTTTGATAATGCTAAACTGCCCAAATCCAAAATCTTCCGGGGCTGCGCCCCTGCAACCCCCATTAAGGTTATTTGACCCAGTCCCGGCCCTGTACTCATTGAATAATTTAATTCAGGACTTCTCCATTGGCACACTTTCAGGCGATTCTGGCCCACTGACCACTGTGCGTCTGCGCTTTGCTCACTAAAATTGAGCTACATATTCAATAGTTAAGTGCATTTCTGTTTATTACAAATCCCAAAGCTTCCGGGGCTCCGCCCTGGACCCCCAATAAGCTTACCAACGTAGGTATCCCTTGACTGATTCTATATTCAGGAGTCCATCAGGATCATTGCAAACGACAGTATGTATCTATCAGGCTAAAGTTCACCCATATACTTAGACAAAGCCTTCCTCATAACATGCTTGAAATGTGCACTTAAAGGTAACGGTGCTTTAGTATTACCAAAACCTGCACGATTACGGTACAAACTAATAGTTATAACTTCACCATGCTCGAAAAGTATACACAATTACAAAAGACAAAGTAAATCCCCTGTTATCATTCAAAAAGAGCCGTTACAACTCAAGTGTCAAATTAACTCTAGAGAACGCTAGCGCGAAGCGCTATAGCGTTCTAGGTCCTGTATCGCACGCCCCGTTCGCCGGCCTTTCGCATCGGGGCGCCGCGGCGACCATCACGCTCATCTTTCGTTCAACATTCTGTTCGGAGTCGCGCTAACACATGGAGAGAAGTCGAGAAGGCGCATATATCACTGATTTTTTGCGGAATGGAGGGAAAAACCATAATTTTAATCCACCCGATAGTTGGATCACATATTGGAGAGTAAATTGGTGGTAAGTACCGCATCATATGTATAGTTTTAAGCACAATTAGCGTGCACACAAATAATAATTTGCAGTCCAGTATTAGAAGGACCTAGAACGCTAGCGCCTCGCGCTAGCGTTCTCTAAAAAGTGATACCCGGACGTCAACCACATTTATATAATATTTTGAAAGCAAATTTCACAACAATTAGAAAATTTGAATGGGAATTATTATTATTTCCCATGTTTTTTTCGATCATCTTTCATATGGAATTGAAATCAACCAAATCCGTTACAATTAATTTTGGGGGGGCACTTTGGAAATTACCAATACTCAAGGTTACGTTTAATAATCTTCCAATTTCTAAACAGCTAAATCAAAAGCTAATTAACTAAACAATATTTAACTCTATATTTACATAATCATAGATACCATCTTTATATCTGGATATTACAAATCCCAGAGCTTCCGGGGGCTCCGTCCCCGGACCCCCAATAAGCTTCCCAATGTGGGTATCCCATGACTGATGCTAGTCAGGGTTCCATCAGGATGATTGCAATCTATGTATCTATCAGGCTAATGTTCATCTTGTTTAAAGCTCACCTCATAACATGATGCTTGCAATGTGCACGTAATAATCGTCCAATTTCTAAACAGCTAAATCAAGTAACTCTATTACATATAGATATCATATATCTGGATATTACAAATCCCAAAGCTTCCGGGGCTCCACCCCTGGACCCCAATAAGCTTACCAACGTAGGTATCCCTTGACTTATTCTATTCAGGAGTCCATCAGATGATCAGGATCATTGCAATCGACAGTATAGGCTAAAGTTCATCCATACCGTATGCTTGCAGTGTACACTTACTAATATTCCCATTTCTGAACAGCTAAATCAAAAGCTAATTAACTAAAGAACTATTTTTAGTCCACCATTTTTGTATTTTCAAACAACTTGTTTTCTGTTTATCATAATATTCTATATCTATTTTCCCTATTCTAAATTATGTACATTTCATTATCAAACCTGTTTTACCCTGTATTATACTGATTTAGTAAAATCAGATACCAACAATACACTATTAAGAACTCATAATATGTATTGTATTGTTTTTAATTTGGTATGTGTTTTATTGTTTTATTATTTTGCTCGTTTAATATCATTTTAAAAACTTTCAAAAATAACATTGAATGCCATTTGAAGAATTCCAAATACAAATTGTGTAACGTTTTAAATAGTCTTTTTGTACATAACTGAACGTACAGTGTCTTGCCTGCGTATGACATGTTATGAGGGTATGCGCACGGCGCGCTCTTCTTCCGCATGAAAAGATTAAGGCCAAAAAGGGCGATTTAGGCACAAAAAAGGCGAACATGTGGTTGGACAATTGGTTCTTACTAAAAAAAAGTTGCAAAAAGTAGCAGACAAAATTGGTATTAAAGTAAAGCATGAATTATAAGAAAGGCAATCATGATATTTTTAGCGCAGCAATCGACAGCAATATTGACCATTTTTTGCGCATGAAAAAAAGCGATTTCTCCCATTATTGTTTTCATTCTGCTAAACATAAATTCCGACATGACAAATAGTTTGGCTTTAAAATGTATGATTACTTAGGATAACTATTGTAAAACGGGCATTTCAAATTTTATGTGGATTAAGCAAGCCGTTTGGCAAAAATCATGAAAAAACGCAAAAGTATTGCATTTAACACAATGTGTTCCCTAAATCAACATTTCCGGACTTTGTGAAGAAAAATGACCCACTTAAAATAAATATCGAGAAGAAATATTACTCGGAGGTGTTCTACAGGTTGTAATCTGTGCTTAATACATGAAAAAAGCAATTTCATTTCCATGACCAGGTCGCTATTTTGGCGCACCTTTAATTTTCTCACACCTGACCCACTGGCACTGTGCGACGGTCCGTCGCTTTTATACATATAAATGTGTCTGTCTTCTGTCGCCTGCTTCAGGCAGTGTTAATAGCGCGTCTTAAATTTGGTCTGGAGATCCGATGCCAGCAAGGTAATTTAACTCCTCAGCTTTTGTTGGTTTCAGGCAGCCAGTTATCTTTCTATATGTGTTTTTGAGTGTGGTGTCAAGCCTCTTCACATGGGTTGATCTGCTCCATACTGGACAAGCATATTCTGCGGATGACATGCAGAGGGCAACAGCTGCAGTTTGTACAGTTTTGGGGTCAGCGCCGTATAGTGTGAAGTTGCTAGCTTCCCGATGATGACATTTCGAGATTCTACTTTGCCTACCGTCTTCTCGATGTGCTTCTTATAGGATAAGGTGCGATCTAGGTACACTGGATGCTCGCAGTGCTTGAGCTGCACATTGTTCCACTCTAGCTTCAGTTCTCTCTTTCCTTGCTTGTTTGTCAGGTGGAAAACACACACCTGAGCCTTGGATGAATTTGCCCGTAGGTAGTTTGCGCTATTCCGAAAGGCTTATGAGCGCTGTGTTAAGGTGGAGTTCAACAGCTTCGAAGGTACTATGCTGGGCTGTAATGCAGGTGTCATCTGCATATATGAAGTTTCTAGTGTTCAAAGTTGATGGGATGTCAGCCGTGTAGATATTGTAGAGTGTTGGCGCCAGAACGCCACCCTGGGGGAGACCGTTTTTCTGTTTCTGCCATCTGTCTTTTCTATCCATCAGGTTCGACAGAGAAGTGTCTGTTCTGCATCATCTTCTGGATGAATCTGGTGAGTTTGAGGTCATCTGTGATGTCTGTGATGTTTTGTAAGTAGCCTTTGGTGATTGTTTTTAGTTTTGTCAGTAGCATGCACGGTTGTGCAGTTAGTGAAAAGTAATCAATGCCCACGTGAACGGATTCTGCCAATCACGTTACTGAATTTACCGGAGCCGTTTTATAATACAAAATAACATCAAATTGATACAATAGTCTTCTTTAAACCACATCTTGAGATTACTAAACTGCTCAAATCCAAAATCTTCTGGGGCTGCGCCCCCTGGATCCCCCATTGAGGCCTCTGACCCAGTCCTCTGGATTCCCTGGATTCAGGATTTCTCGCTATGCCGTTTAAAATGTCACTTACTATATATAATTTACTATAAAATAGCTAACTATTTTACCTATTTGAACAATTATGAACGACATCTTTAGTTCTGGATAACGAAAATCCAAAAGCTGCCGGGGGCTCCGCCCCCTGGACCAAAGAGCTCACCAAGTGTGCTACGCATAGGCGCCGGAAGTGGGGGGGGGGGGGGGCAGGGGGAAAAGAGTGGGAAAGAAAAAAAAAAATGTATGAGCTAATACTTGTTATTTCTAACGTTCAAAAACTAATTTATACATCTACTTTAGGTTTTCGTAGATTATCTCATGCAGTTTGTTGTGTAACTTAAGTATGGTCTGGGGTGAGTACCTTTTTCTGTACCGGGCCGCGAATTTGCGTTTCCCAAACCATTCAGCAACTCCTTGTGAATTAGCGACTTGGTCAGAGACCACGCATACCCGAAATTTCCGACTTGTATAATTTCGAACATTTAGTTGAGTGCCGAACGAATAGCAAATACAAAAAACATTGGACCAAGGTAGGATTCGAACCAGCTGGATCTCTAGCGTATCAATCTAACTCTCTATCGACAGAGCTATTTCGGATTGCTTGATTGGTGTTGGTTTTTAAGGATATATATACCCTAACACTAACCCTTACCCTAACCCTAATGTTGGTGGCTATAGGTCAGATTTAGTGGCTATAGGTCAGATTTAGTGGCTATAGGTCAGATTTAGTGGCTATAGGACAGATTTAGTGGAAGTCATATTTAGTGGCTAAAAGTCTATTTATAACTCGAATGGAATACGCGCGCTTTGTCTCCATTCAAGTCGCCCGATTGCAATTAAACGGGCATATCTAATGCGTTAATTAGTGCCATAGCTGAATGGTTTGGGAATCACAAACTCGCTACCGGGCCACGTATAGTTCGCGTGTAGGTTGGCATTGCTCTGGCTGGTTGCGTGACGTGCACCAAATTGCACCATTTCAAGTATATGAATGCAAAATCTTCCCCGTGGGAGAGGGAAACCCCCGTGGGAGGGGGAAACCCCCTCCCAAACCCTCCCCATCTGGCTCTGCCCCATTCTCATTCTTGGCTGTAGGCTGTTGTTGGATCATGTATAATGTGCCATAATTATGGTTTATGTAGGAACTGTGTATACTGTGACACTAAATACAAAATTTGTGTGTGTGTTGGGGTGCATATTTATTAGTG
This sequence comes from Echinarachnius parma, assembly GCA_037951105.1. Lineage (NCBI taxonomy): Eukaryota > Metazoa > Echinodermata > Echinoidea > Clypeasteroida > Echinarachniidae > Echinarachnius > Echinarachnius parma. The sequence continues at coordinate 47,630 of JBAMJV010013165.1, forward strand.
TGTCAACTATTATTAATTTGTTTTCTTCGTGAAAAATATATTTCACATTTCTGGTCGATCAAATCATAACATGCTTTCCCAGATACAGTTAATCTTAAGCCCGAATTTCCTATCTAGGTATGCACCAGATTGCACAATTTCAAGTCCAAAAATGCAAAAGCTCCATACCGTGGGAGGGGTGTCTGGGAGGAGGGACACCCCCCTCCTACACCCTCCCCCCGCTCAGTTACTACGCTCCCTCACAATGTCTCACTCTCACCTCTGGCTCAAAGTTGGCAACCCTGTGAGTGTGGTTGGGCATGAGCCCCTACACACACAAAATCGTGAGCCCCCTTAGGACTTTGCCCCCCCCCCCCCCCCCCCAATCCAAAACTGCTTCCGGCGCGCCTGGTGCTACGAGCACACAAGTCCTGTTTAAAGTAGGTGTTATTCACCCCCCCCCCCCCCCCCCTTCCCTCTCACCCGCCATAAAACACTGGGCACGGTGTTGGGATAGTCGCTTCGCTCCCTTGCTGAAGATGGTCGAAATGACGCATCATACCCCACTATGGCAAGAAGAAATCGACGCCTATGCTGTTTACAGAGGTCACCCGTCCAAAGTGGCCACTTCAATCAGACACGTGGCCCGTTCACGTCTTGTTATCTTCTAAATCATTGCGCTTATTATCAACTCTTTGTCTGATGTCAGTGAAACATCGAAAAAATACATGGTTTTAAAAATGCGAACACCGTGATTATGTCCCTATAGTTCTTAGATCTTTATCTCCGCTCTCTTTCTTCCTGGTTTTTGTTTGCATTATGTAAACTGTACTCCCTTGTCGGTGCTAATGATATTTTATTATCGTAATAAGTATGTGCTAGATGGAGACAAGTACACCTGGGCCCCGTTGCAGAAAGAGATAAAATCGATCGTAAGTTACGATTGATCGTAAGTCAGAAAATTTACGCGTTTCAACCAATCAGATTTGCGCATCTAGAACACGTGATATGACTTACGCTTAATTGCAACTTACGATCGATTTTATCTCTTTCTGCAACGGGGCCCTGATGTTAAAGGGGTAGTTCAGTTTTGGTATAGAGGGCGCTGCACGAAATAATGGTGTGTGTTTTTGCGTGTAAAATTTAAAAGAGCATTTTAATGACAGAATAAACTTTAGAAACGGCAGAAATATCATTAAATATATCAGATCGTAATAAAACTGGGGCCCATATTTATTCCATGATTTTGTTTAAAGTTCAGAAAATGCTTACACTTTTTCTAAAATTTTCAAAAGAGGTTTTTAAATAGTTGTTGATGATCTCTATATTTAATCATTATTTAAACAAAACATCACATGCATTATTTTGTATGGAAAATGGTTGAAACCAATGCTTTTTTAGAGAGCGCCCTCTTGTGTTTTAATCGCTCTTTTTGAATGATAACCGGCTTTTTACTTAGTCGCTTGTAATTTTCTATTCCTTTCGAGCTAACCAATGGCTTTTTACTAAAAATCAGTTATATAACTGAAGAAACAGCCAAGATACAAACAAAAAGTTTTAAATGAATAATTAATACTCGAAGCATGGTTACTTTCGTCTCAGAACTCGCATGAAAGATAATTTTACCGTACATCCTACATCGCTGTTGGAGCAATCTCATTATTTTGTTTTATCAACCAAGGACTTTTGCACAAAGCAGTAACATAATCATAGCTGATGAACCAGACAAGAAAGCAGACGTTTGAAATAAAATCTTCGAAGCATCATTGCCAACCTCTCTTATATTCAGCTCATCAATAAAGGCTATTTTGATCGACGTCCTATATCTCTGCTGGAGTATTGTTTATATTAAACTATGACCTAACAAAGCAGCTATATAGCTGATGAGACAAGCAAGATAAAGGACGTTTGAAATATATAATCTTCGAAGCATATTTTCCCTTCCATGTAATGTTCAGCACGTCAAGGAAGTTAATTTTACTTTACGTCCTACATCGTCTGGTTCAGTCTTTTATGTCTTATTTTTTTCTTCTAATTTTTGGTTTTGTTTTTTTACAAACTAGCTTGAAGCCATAGATTTTTGCTTTGATTCTTGTTATTAGCAAATTATACCGGAGCTCAATTTAATCAAAAATCGCATTGAACTAAGGACATACACAAGAAGCTTTTTAAAAAATGATGAAACAAACCAGATCCAAGAAGTTCGCAGTAAAGCAATAATTAATTGTCGAAGCATCGTTGCCATCCCCTCCTACTGACAACATACCGACAGGCTGAGCACCTCAAGCAAGGTTATTCTACTCTTTAAAGGGACTTAGTAACATTGTCCAAATCCTCAAAATCCAACTGGAATTCTAGCGATTCCCTCTTACCGTGTTGTATTCGTATTAACAATAAAATCATAGGACAGGTTTCGGTTTTTTTTCAAATTTCCCTTTCGTTAAAAAGATATTTACGATTGTAGGGTTCATCAGATGTTATTATTCACTGGACCGTCACACCCGTGTACAAAGTGAGTGCAATGAGTTAGAGAATATCACTTTGCATTTCACAACACAACACCCAGTGGACATATCAGATAACAACAACTACTTTTCACTTTTAGCACATGTCAATAAAGTTACTGATTCCTTTAATTCCGCATCGCTGTCCAAGAAGTCTCACAGAGCAATTATACAACTAGTGAAACAGCCAAGATAGATTTCAATACTGATATCGAAAAATCCTTGTCACCGTCTCCTACTGAGCACGACATCAAACGTTTCCGCACCGCTGTTGGAGTATTTTCTAACTCTTGAATCATTTTGCGTCTTGAGTTGTCATCTTGCAGCAGTCTTCAATGATATCAGATGCAAACAGCACGTTTGTGGCTTCTCTCCGACCATCGATGCAATGATATAATCATTCACAAATTAATTTTGTCTACAAAAGAGTCGGTTTAATTATATTTCCTTACTACGTATCTAAGACAGAAGTCATGGATATTTTGAACGGCACGATCTCCGCACTAGACTTGCTAGACCAGATACCGAAGAGTTCATATCTGGTTTTTGCGACAATCTTCTTCATGATTAGCGTGGTCGGGACACTGGGTAACGCGCTGGTTATCCTGGGTGTATTCCTTTCACGCAAGCTGCAGACGAAGACCAATGCCTTCGTCATCAACCTAGCTGTGTGCGATCTCCTCACGTGCTGTTCTTTCATCCTGAATGCTGTGGGACTGGTTTCCCCCGATGGCTGGCCTTTCGCCTCGATCATCTGCTATGCACTGCCTCTGATAACCTGGCTTTTCTTATCGGCCAGCATTTGGACTCTGGCACTGATCGCCCTCGACAGATTCGTCAAAATCACAAAGTCCTCGTCCGTTTACGATCGTATTTACAAACGTCGGTACGTTTCTACAATGTTGCTTTTGCTCTGGTTACTGTTGATACCATTCTGCCTGGGCCCGCTGTTTACAAACGCAGACACCGGGTACAATCCCCGATTTAAAATGTGTCTGTATACGTCCACAAGGAGCAATAGTGGTACTACCGGCATCATAGTTAGCGTAGTCGCGCGGTTTGTGAATGTGGTCATCCCTATAATTGTGATTCTTGTTGCTTACCTAAAGATTGTTTTACACGTCAAGCTTCATGTTCGGAGAGTCGCTGCCGATCCAAACATGGGACCAGGTGCACAAAGAGCGGTAATGCCTAATCAAGCCACGGGAGAAGATGAAGACATCAACGGCAACGGCAACGACGTCAACAACGCGGAACGACTACCGCCACGTCCAGTGGTTCGCCAACCTGACAACCGTGTCAACCACTGGGTGGCTAGGGAGATCAGAATCGCGAAAAATCTTGCCTTGGTAACCATCGTGTTCTTTGTGTGTTACATCCCTATGCTTACAATAAACAAGAACATGTCGTTTCTCCACATGAGCGTCGCCCTCTCGTTGACCTGTTGTAACTCCAGTCTCAACCCATTCCTCTACGCGGCCAAGTACCCAGTCTTCGGCAAAGTTTTCCGCTGTATCTTGACAGGCGACTTCCGGTCCATCCCCGATCCGTCCCGCCAACTGAGAACCTTGCTGACCCTTGAATGTAATCGGTAAAAACTGTTTTTAGTATCGGCACTTTCTTAGAATAATATAATTCGATTGTTCGCAAGTGTTTTGTTCGACGTATTAATGTCGGGTTAAAATACATACGAATACAGTAGTTTGATGGGCGGGGAATACTTCTAATCACTTCCATCTATAAACTTGCAAAATGCTTTGGGGAAGTTTATAAGGAAGGTGACAGGTTTTGGCTAGGATTGAACGATTCAATATTAAAGGGACTTCTTAACATTGTCCAAATCCTCAAAATTCAATTGGAATGCTAGTGGTTCCCTCATACCTTGTTTTTTCTCGTATAAACAATAGCGTCTTTTCGCAACCGGCGACGCGGCCTTCTACAACGCTAATCTTAGCGGAGGGTCGCACTCAGAGCGAAAATTTCCGCGTAGCGTCCAAATCTACGACGGTAGTTGGCCGAAATAGCGTTCTGTGTACAGCTACTTCGGAGCGGTGTAGATCGGTGGTGATAATCCCTTACTTTAATGGGTCAGCCAGAGGTCAGTGGGGTTAGCCAATCAGCGCGCTTGGTCACTCGAGCAAGGAGACGTTCTGTGTATTCTTCACTGCGAAACTGCAATAGATCACGACGGTAGCCAGAGTACGGAGACGCTCACAGCTCATTTAAATACCCCGTACTCAGCACTTGCGTCGCCGTGCGAAAAGACGCTAATAAAAACATGGGACGGGTTTCGGTTTTTCAAATTTCCATTTTGTTCAAAAGATATTTACAATTGAAGTGTTCGGATATGACCTTTTCAGCCATGTATAACGTTAGTGCAATGAGTAAGGGAATATCACTTCGCATTTTTGCTCATTTATCAGCCAAATAACATGATGATCCAATTAACTTGAATTTTCACACATTACTTTCTGGACTTATCACAGATCACACCAATACACATTTTATTAAGCATGCATCACTTTTTGCACTTGTCAACAAAGTTTAATACTAGAACCCTTTAAGGGGTGTCGTGGATTGATTTCAATATTTGTTAAAATGTGTTATTGATAAATGATGATGAATAAGTGTATATGCATAACTTACTTCAGTATACTTCGGCCGTCGCGTGGAGTAAAAACGGTCTATCTTGAAAAACGCTGTTCTGAGAAAAACGGGTTTAAAGTTAGAAACGTTAGATATGTTACCTTTCTATCATTTTTGGATAATGGTCAGAGGTTGTTATCATCAATTATTATTAAATAATTACATCAAAAGCTCATAGTTTACTAAACTTTTTTACCTCATCTGATATTTTGTTTCAAAATAATTACAAGATTTAAATACGTAGAACGTTTTACCACATGTAGCGATCGAAAACGTAATGGCGAGTTGTTATGGTAAATGATTATGCGCTACCATGAAAAGCGATCTCTGAGGCGACGACGAGTTTTACGGGAGAACGGTCTATTTTAAAGATATTTTTTTAGATAGACCGTGTATAGGCATATTAAAGGACACTTATCAGTGTATGAGTGTGACGATATTGCCCTCACTTTTTCATTTTACTTTAAGTTAAACGATATGTTTGCCCCCCCCCCCCCCCCCCAAAAAAAAAAATTTAAAAAAAATATACAAAAATTGATATATATTTTTTTCACTGGGGACGACTGCCATTTTGGCCGCCATCTTGAAATTCGAAATGGTCGCCACCTGGAACCTATTTACTCAATATGCTGGATGATTGCCTGCATATGTGTATGTTTTAATGTCCAGATATCGTGATTTTTTGTTGAGTTGACCAGGTTAAAACAAAATCGAGTGTAAAGCCCGGCGCAGACAGAGCCGACTCGACCCGATCCGACTGGTTTAAATCAGGCTAGAGTTGGGCCCGGTCGGTCGGAGCAGATTTATCGCGTTGAAGCGGCCCCAACTGGCATCCGACTGTCTCTCGACTGGCAAAATGTGTGTCGCGAGGCACTGAAAACTGAGACGATCGAATGACAACCAGTCGAGTCGGCTCTGTCTGCGCCGGGCATAACGCGTTTCTCGTCTAGGCTTATAGACGATAAATGCACCGTGCTCTTACGGTGTTGCTATAAGCATTCTGACCTCATGTGAGATCTTATTATTAACAAATTGTACTTCCTTACAACAATATACATGTACAACAGTATTTAATCCCGAGAACGTTCGTCATGTATACATACATTTGATAACTAAATATAATTTCGATATGATGTTACTGTGAATGGTTAAAAGTGTTCACGATTAGTAGTATATTCACGTACCTCTTGGCACCTTTTGAGTCGGACATAATTTGTGTGAGGATATGAATTTTGGTTTGGTTAGTTCTCAATCAAAAGTGTGGCTTTTAAATATTGCCAATTGGAGTGAACATTAATGTGACATAAATAGGTAATCAACTACAATTTGTTGGTAATGGTATAGATGCAATCACTAAACAATTGCGTCGTTTTTAAAGACGAAATGCCTTCGTTCATAAACATTGACAATTTCAGTACGTAAATTCGCCTTTTATAATTATATACACGTGTTAAATTGATATTCAGCACGACCTTTTTTAATTGACACGTTAAATGTTTTACACCAGAATAAATACATTTAACACACCTGGCACTAACATATTTGTATTGTGGGTACGCCTAACATTTGATTGTCGAGAAAAATCCATTTTTGATGATGATGATGATGATCCACAGCATTTGTATGGCGCCATTTATCTGTTCAAACATTCAAAGGCGCCGCTCCTCCAAAAACTCAATTTACTGCACATATTGCTTGAAAAGAAATGTTTTTAGGCCTGCTTTGAAACCTTCAAGTTTGTCAATTTTGCGAAGCACAAGAGGGAGGGTTGGGGTTAGGGTTAGGGTTAGGGTTAGGGTTAAGATACAAACAAAAACAGTTTGAAATGAATAATTAATACTCGAAGCATGATTCCATTCGTCTCAGGACTATTATGCGCCTCAATAAATGTAATTTTACCTTACGGCCCACATAGCCTTTCGAGAATCTCATTATTTTTGTTATCAACCAAGGACTTTTAAACAAAGCAGTAACATATAGCTGATGAACCAGGAAAGAAAGCAGACGTTTGAAATAAAAATCTTCTAAGCATCATTGCCAACCTCTCTTATATTCAGCTCATCAAAAAAGGCTATTTTGATCGACGTCCCATATTTCTGCTGGAGTATGTTTGTTTATATTAACCTAATACCTTTCACGCACCTCTAATTATAACTGATGAGACAGGTAAGATGAATGGCGTTTGAAATATATAATCTTCGAAGCATATTTTCCATTCCATTTATTCAGCACGTCAAGAATGATAATTTTACTTTGCGTCGTGCATCGTCTGGTTCGGTCTTTTATGTCTTTTTTCTATTTTTCCTTTGTGTGTGTATGACAAACTAGCTTGAATCCATGGATTTTTGCTTTGATTCTTGTTATTAGCAAAATAATTACCCGGAGCTGAATTTAATTAAAAATCGCATTGAACTAAGGACTGACACAAGAAGCAGTTATAAAAATGATGAAACAAAGCAGATCCAAGAAGTTCGCAGTAAAGCAATAATTAATTGTCGAAGCATCGTTGCCATCCCCTCCCACTGGCAACAGACTGACAGGCTGAGCACCTCATGGAAGGTTACTCTACTCTTTAATTCCGCATCGCTGTCCGAGAAGTCTCACAGAGCAATTATACAACTAGTGAAAGAGCCGAGATAGATTTCAAAACAAATTTGAAGCGAATAAATACTGATATCGAAACAAATTCTTCCCATCGTCTCCTACTGAGCGAATCATCAATTGTTGTTATCCCACATCGCTTTCGGATAATTCATACTGAGCAATTATCACTGATGACAGCCAAGATAGATTGAAAAACTAATTTGAGGCGAATAATACTGATATCGAAATATCCTTGCCATCGTCTCCTACTGAGCACGACATCAAACGTTTCCGCATCGCTGTTGGAGTATCTTCTAACTCACAATATTTAATCATTTTATGTCCTGAGTAGTTATCTTCGAGCATGTTCAGTCAGTCTTCAATGATATCAGAAGAAGAAAGCACGTTTGTGGCTACTGTCCGACCAACAATGCAATGATATAATAATTCGCAAATTCATTCTGTCTACAAAAGAGTCGGTTTAATTATTTGTCCTTACTACGTATCTAAGATCACAGTAGTCATGGATATTTTGAACGGCACGATCTCCGCACTAGACCAAATACCGAAGAGTTCTTATCTGGTTTTGGCGACAATCTTCTTCATGATTAGCGTGGTCGGGACACTGGGTAACGCGCTGGTTATCCTGGCTGTGTTCCTTTCACGCAAGCCTCAGACGAAGACCAATGCATTCGTCATTAACCTAGCTGTGTGCGATATCCTCATGTGCTGTTCTTTCATCCTGAATGCTGTGGGACTGATTTACCCCGATGGCTGGCCTTTCGCCTCGATCACCTTCTATGCACTGCCTCTGATAACCTGGCTTTTCTTATCAGCCAGCATTTGGACTCTGGCACTGATCGCCCTCGACAGATTCGTCAAAATCACAAAGTCCTCGTCCGTTTACGATCGTATTTACAAACGTCGGTACGTTTCTACAATGTTGCTTTTGCTCTGGATACTGTTGGTACCATTCTGCCTGGGCCCGCTGTTTACAAACCCAGACACCGGGTACAATCCCCGATTTAAAATGTGTCTGTATACGTCCACAAGGAGCAATAGTGGTCCTACCGGCATCATAGTTAGCGTAGTCGCGCGGTTTGTGAATGTGGTCATCCCTATAATTGTGATTCTTGTTGCTTACCTAAAGATTGTTTTACACGTCAAGCTTCATGTTCGGAGAGTCGCTGCCGACCCAAACATTGAACCAGGTGCACAAAGAGCGGTAATGCATAATCAAGCCATGGGAGGAGATGACATCAACGGCAACGGCAACGACGTCGACAACGCGGAACGACTACCGCCACGTCCAGTGGTTCGCCAACCTGCCAACCGTGTCAACCACTGGGTGGAAAGGGAGATCAGAATCGCGAAAAATCTTGCCTTAGTAACCATCGTGTTCTTTGTGTGTTACATCCCTATGCTTACAATAAACAAGAACATGTCGTTTCTCCACATGAGCGTCGCCCTCTCGTTGACCTGTTGTAACTCCAGTCTCAACCCATTCCTCTACGCGGCCAAGTACCCGGTCTTCGGCAAAGTTTTCCGCTGTATCTTGACAGGCGACTTCCGGTCCATCCCCGATCCGTCCCGCCAACAGAGAACCTTGCTGACCATGCTGACCCTCGAATGAAATTGGTTAAAACTGTTTTTAGTATTGGTACTTTCTTAGAATAATATAATTCGATTGTTCGCAAGTGTTTTGTTCGACGTATAAATGTCGGGTTAAAATACATACGAATACAGTAGTTTGATGGGCGCGGGAATACTTATAATTACTTCTATGTATACACTTGCAAAATGCTTTGGGGAAGTTTATAAGGAAGGTGACAGGTTTTGGCTAGGATTGAACGATTCAATCTTAAAGGGACTTAGTAACATTGTCCAAATCCTCAAAATCCAATTGAAATTCTAGCGGTTCCCTCAACCTAGTTTTTTTCTCGTATAAACAATATAAACATGGGACGGGTTTCGATTTTTCCAATTTCCATTTCGTTCAAAAGATATTTACGATTGAAGTGCTCGGATATGACCTTTTAAGCTATGTTTAAAGTAAGTGCAATGAGTAAGTGAATATCACTTTGCATTTTCGCTCATTTATCGGCCAAATAACATCAAATTAACTTGAATTTACGCACATTACTCTCTGGACTTATCAGATCACACCAATACACATTTTTATTAACCATGCATCACTTTTTGAACTTGTGAACAAAGTTTAATACTAGAACCCTTTATCCCTCAATAGCCCGGAGGGAGCCCCCCCCACCCCCCCCCCCCCCCCCCGACATTTTCCGCAATAATGTTGTAACGCAAACAAATCTTGCGCTGAAATGTCATTACTTTCTTTCCCATCTCGCGCACATTTTAAGACCCTATTTGCGAAAATCGGGGGTACGGTTGCAGAGATATAGCACATATTCGTGACCAACGTCACAAAAAATGGCGGTTTCCAATGATCTTGTGTGTACAATGTATGGGTTTTACAAGAAGTGTTGTCAGAAGAATGTTTTTTCTGTTTTTCCTCAGGTAACATCCCTTTTGGCCATCATCAACTATTCTAGATGACAAAACAATCATGTGAAGTTTGCTCCGAGATTGCATCCATCAAGGCGTTATCTACAATAATATTACAACATTATTGTTTCTATACAGGGTGTCTCAGAAAGAATGCAACACCTACGATCGTTAATTTCATAAACACCATCGACTAAATGTCTTAGTTTTTTTTTGTTTGATTGGGTAGAACATTCTTTTTCCAACAAAATGATACCATGATCATTGATTTTAGGTAAGGTGTTTGGATCCTAGGGCCATTTTTCTGAGGCAATGTCGTTTCCTAAATCTGCTACTTTTCGTCTCCAGCGATCCTCTGAACACTGAGACATTCTCGCCCCACAGCCTCTCATAGAATTAGTTGTACAAAAGAACCACATGACTGCTCTCCCTTTGATAAGGAAGACAGTGCGAGCCATACGGTTCGGGCTACTCGATTACGCAACATTGTATTCCTTATCAAAGGGAGTGCAGTCATGCGATTCGTCTGTACAACTAATTCTATGGGAGGCCTTTGGGCGAAAATGCCTCAGTATTCCGAGGATCGCTGGAGACGAAAAAGTAGCAAATTTAGGAAACGACATTGCCTCAGAAAAATGGCCCTAGGATCCAAACGCCTTACCCAAAATCAATGCTTATGGTATCATTTTGTTGGAAAAAATGTTCTATCCAATCAAATAAAAAACGATGACATTTGATCGATGGTGTTGATGAAATTAATGATCCTAGGTGTTGTATTCTTTCTGAGACACCCTGTATATTATATTGTGGTTGATAGTGCCATTTTGTTAGTTGTGTGTGATGTTGACATTTTGTTCTTTCAAATGCGATGATATATCTTGAAGTTTATATTGGTGATGTTGAACAGTATTGCATGGGTATTCGTAATCTAGCTGTTGTTTCTATTCAGAGTTGTTCATGAATTGTATTAACGATGTGTGGACCAGTTTATTGTACACATAAAATACATAAATTCCTGTGAGAATAGACAAATGTATATCGCACGGGCGTAGACATGACATTGATACCCATTCAAGTGTGTGTGTGGGGGGGGGGGGGGGGGGGGGGGTGGAGGGGGGGGGGGGGGGGTGGGCGGGGGGGGGGGGGGGGGTGATCTATTCATTCATCCCCCCCCCCCCCCCCAGTTGAATAGGTATTACGTAACTCGCTACGCCCGTGGTATATCGGAATGGTCGGGCTACCAACTGGCTCTGTTTATTTGGAAATTAATATCCCAATTTATTTCGCATTAAATATGTTAAGTCAATTTCATACCGGTTTACAAGCTTCTTCTAGAACAGAAGATTACCTTTAGTCACTGTAATCGAATTGCTGTCATCAGTGACAATGAGTGTTGTCATCAGTGACAATGCGCGTTTATTTGTACTTCTCTATTTCAACTATTGGAACTATCAGAATACAAATATTAATAACACTAATATATTGAACCAATGTAGCGTTTAATACAAGGTTTATAAAAGTTGTATCACTATTATTAGCACTATTATTAGGTACAGTTCAATCGGTAATGTTAACAACGGCGGTAGTCTCTCCCATGGTTTAATTTCAGTTACTGGTTCATTAGCAACACAACAGTACAATGATACAAACAAAAAACTAGACGTATGGTATTTCATGTTTTGTTCTTCTTTTAATGATATGACGGTATAAATATTTTGTTATCAATTTTCATCATAGATATAGCGATTTAATTGCTTCTAACTATATATACATTGGATAAATTAAGAATATATTCACGGTGCCTGATAATCTAACTACTGTAGTTTACAATTGTTTAGTGTCAAATTGGCAACAAGTTTCAGGGCGTTGTTATATGTCTATGGCAGAGTAAGATATACCAGGCAAATTTAATGTGTGTACTGCACTAGGATTATCATTATAGCGACATGATCTCGAATAAGTTATGAGATACACATTTACGAATATGTATTAGGTATGCTTATGCATTTATATACATAGCAAAACCCTATGCATCGTATGATATTAACTTAAATATCTGTCTAATTACCACCCTTTCTTTAATCATAGCATTTAATGGAGGTTAAAGTGATACATTAACTCTTTTACATTCAATCAAAGTCAATTGGAGCTTTCTCATCTCTATTGTTCCTTGCTATCTGGCTTATTGTAACTTTAAAATTAAATGGGTTTTTATTCATTAAATATATCCCTAAGTAAAGAGAGAGATTTGTGACTAAATGAACGTTATTCGATTATAGTAAAAAAAATCATTGGGAAGTAGGGGATACAATCTCAAATCAGTTATAATATATTTTATATGAAAATATCGCACATGATTTACAGGAATCGTGCAGTTATATAATTGGTATATGATTGAAGTCTCAAATATCACTTTTTGAATTTTTTTATGAAGTTAATGGATCACTTTAATCACCATTTCACATGTAAGTAATCACAACGCAACCATTACTGTTTACTATTATATAATTGCATATATCACATAAATGCCTTGAAAGATGATTGTGTAAACATTATCTAGACATTTCACTATGCTGAAGAAAAAAAAAACAGATAAGCAATTCCTCTATTTCGATGTCATGTTTTGTTGGTTCGTAGAGAACGAATCTTGATGTAAGTGTACTGGCAAATTATTAAACTGTAATTGCACAACATTTTAACTACTCGATTGTATACTTGAAATAAACTTGCTTAATCAAGACACGGACACCATCATCATAACTTAATAATCGCCATTACCACTATGAACATCAGCTATCATCACCAATTTAATTCTTTAAATGTTTACACGTTGTTAACATTAAAAAAAAAAAAACGATACGATCTTCAATCGTGAGAAGCGAGTGGGCTATTATAAAGCCCGGCGCAGACAGAGCCGACTCGACCCGATCCGACTGGTTTCAATCAGGCTAGAGGTGGGCCCGGTTGGTCTGATCCGTTTCATCGTCTTGAATTGGCCCCAAATAGCATCCGACTGTCTTTCGACTGGCAAAATGTGTGTCGCAAGGCACTGAAAACTGAGCCGATGCGAATGAAAACCAGTCGAATCGGGTCGAGTCGGCTCTGTCTGCAGAGGGCTTAAGTCTAACAGTATACGCTACGTTCGCTATTCAATGCTTTAACAAATGACAGTTATATAGTTAATATTACAATGATACGTATAACTATCACACTAATCGAACACCGCCATACACATTTCTCATTGATCATCTTAATCCGTATCAAAAAGTCTATTGCTATGCGAATGTAAAGCAGCTGGAATGAATGGGCATTAAATTAGTTTATATAATCCCATTCTTCGCATGATATTCAACCAAATTAATTAATCTCATTAGTATTCCATCATGAGGAAAACGGAATGCATTGTATAACGAGAGTTACATATAAACCATCAATAGTTAAAAGTTAAAATCCTTCCCGTGCCAACTTGGCACATAAAGCCCTCCGCACACAGAGCCGACACGACCCGATCCGACAGGTTTTCAGTCAGGCTATATAGAGTCGGTTTCGCTCAGTCGAAGCCGATTCACCATGTTGAATCGGCCTTGAATGATCTCCGACTGGCTCTTGACCGGCAAAACAGGAGTCCTGAGGCAACGTTTACTGAGCTGAACCGACTGAATACCTGTCGGATCGGGTCGAGTCGGCTCTTTGTGCGGAGGGCATAAGGCGGCACCTGTCTCCGATTAAACTGTAGCCATATGCCCCACGTCTACTTCAGTTAAATCTACAGAAGAGGGCTAGTCCCCTGATAACTCCGTATTTTTAACTTTTCCTTCTTCATTCTATAAATGCCGAGCACCTGGCTAGACGGCAGAAGGTACCATTTAAAAAGCTTTAGTCAGGGTCCGAACCCGGGACCCCCCCCCCCCCCCCCCCCCCTGTACGAGGCGGACACTTTAACCGTTAAGCCACCATGCCCGATACACCGTCGATGGACCAGTTCATGAACACATATACACGTGTTGCATGTCGTATACACAAAGTGTGTTCTTGGGATTACCTGGTCCCATATATAAAACCGCAACAACTTCGCTCCGTTCTAGGTGTATTTTAGATGATAGGGCTGACAATTAGGATTAACTTACCCATAGGTGGATTCCAAGTATCAATAATTCTATTGTTCACTTCGGGACAGGTTAATTGAATAGCCTTCGCCATACCATCAGACAAGGACAGCGCAACAGATATGTTTTTAGGGAACCGATCTATCAAAGTCATATAGATAGTTTTTTATTATTAAACTAATTGAAACGTTTTAGCATTCTTGAACGATGCTTCGACCTGCAGTATTGATATGACTCGAATCCTGGAATGCTACATTCTTGCGATTGATAGTCGACGATCAACATGTTGCTGCTGAGGCACTGTGTGAACCGATACGGTACTCAACATTCATGTCCTTTCGAGTTATAAATCATTTAATTTGCTTAGAATCATGTCTCGCTGCAGGTATAATGTAGTCGACAAGACTGCCAACTATTTTGTTCAATATCTAGCTATAAATAGGCAAATATAACCCATTGGATGAAATAAATATCAACATACTTAAAAACGATTTTACACTATAAGTACAGACGTGAATACGTGTAGTATCTCCAATAATGATGTCTTTAATACGTGTAGTATCTCCAATAATGATGTATTGTATAGCTCTCATAAGTTCCCAGGTATAAAATACAATGTGTTACAGTTATTGGAAATCAAAACTGGCGTGTCCTCGTCATACATCCGTGCACGGCAACCCATCCGTGTCCTTCCAGCTTAGATTTACCTTGCGTTTACTCGTCAGTCCTTTGTCCATTACAACGAAATTCACGTTTTTCTTTAAAGGAGTTCTTTCCGTCACCTTCTCCTCGTCATCATCGTCGATTTCGTTCCCAGCCCCGTGCATTCCGTTCATTTCTCGTTTAGGAGTCTCAACGTGCACTTCACACATGACCAGCTGCCTTGGAATCCTGTTCTCCGTCGGTGGCGGTAAATCGACAACAGCGTCTGCGCCTGCGCAGTTGCTGTTGCAGCGCGTGTCATCGGGCGACTCGTCCATTTTAAAGCGGGTGCGCTTCTGCCTTTTCTGATCGGCCGGTTTCATCGCCGACCCCAGCTTTGTCTGCTTCTTCGGTGAATGGCCGTGGTTGTGATCGGCTCCGAGCGAGTTCATCTCGATCGCGACGCTTTCGTCGCGTGACTTTCGATGGCGGGAGAAGCGCAGAATCGACGGCGGCGACTTGGTTGCGTTGAAGTTGCTCGGCTTCTTCAAGATGGACGTCGTCCTGCCGCTAAAGGAGCCTCGTTTGTTGGTCCCTGGAGGAGATGTCTTCAGGAAGCGGTTGGAGCGCGCCACGCCAGGGGACCCCAGCACGGCCCTTGCTACAGGTCGCCAGGATCCAAACTTCTCGGTAGGCGCATTCTCCTGAAGGAACGATAGAGGTATTATTTTGAGATAGATAGTTACGATTGATTCTTGTTCTTTACACAACTGCTGTTTTAACGGCATGTGTAATCATTTTGTGGATACATTATTAAGAAACACTCATAATCATGCTTAATCGTGGTGGACAATATATTATAATAATCAATGATATAATTCAATTTAATTTGTACGAAGAAAATTGTGGTCGGAAGCTAAGACATACACCTTTACACCAAGTCAATGGGCCATATACATAAAAACAAGCAATTGCTTGTGCTAGCCTTTTGCTTGAATCGGTATGCACACAAACAAGCAATTGCTTGCAAGCAAAAGCTTTTGCTTACAAGCACAAGCAATTGCTTACTTCTCGTAAGCAATTGCTAACCAAACAAGCAATTGCTTAAAACCGTATGCATGAAACGAACCTTTTACTTGTCTTGATAAACAATTGCTTGCGTTTTTTCAAGCACCTCCAGACCAGCTTGAGCTCTTGCTTACTAAGGACATTCGCGTTTTAGAATCAAGTTTTCATACCGTTTCAGGATGATTTAGAACTCCTGGTTCCAGAGGTTATGTTGTGATTACATATTTAATCAAATTGCTGTTATTTTAGACATTTATATCCATGTAGGCAATTTTGTTCATGAATTGAAAATATCTGCGTAAGAAAAATACTGTTGCCAGGTCGGGCACGACCAGGGAAAGCTGCTATGCAAGGGACTACACGACGTTTGCATACACTACGAATCCCCGTTGTCATGCAGTGCGATGTTCGCACAACCGTAACGATGCTTTGTTCAACACGTAAGCAATTGCTTAGGCAGTGTAAGCAAAAGGTTTCAGCACAAGCAAAAGCTTATGCCTACGAAATTAAGCAATTGCTTGAACTTGATCTTTTGCTTGACAAGCTCTTGCTTGTGCTTGAAGCAATTGCTTATAAGCAATTGCTACGTTTTATGCATACGGCCCATTATGTGTAATTGTATAACATAACATAGGCGCCGGAAGTGGGGGGGGGGGGGCAGCCGCCCCCCCCCCCCCCCCCCCATCCAAAAAGGGGGGGGTCAAAACGCGTTTTTGCCCTCCCAACCCCCCCCCCCCCCCCCCGAAAAAAAATGTATAAGCTAAGACTTGTTAATTATAACGTTCAAAACCTGATTTATACATCCATTTAAAGTAATTTCGCTGCGCGCTTCGCGCGCTAACAGATTATCGCAGTATTTTGTAACTTGCGTATGGTCTGGGGTGAGTACTTTTTCTGTACTGGGCCACGTAGTTCCCGTGTAGGCTGGTATTGCTCTGGCTGCTTGTGTGACGTGCACCAAATTGCACAATTTCAAGTATATACTACATGTAAAATCTTCCCCGTGGAAGGGGGATACCCCCTCCCAAACCCTCCCCTCTGGCTCAGCCCCTGCCATTATTGACTGTAGGCTATGTTGTTGGATTATACATAATGTGGCATATTTATTAGTGTGTCAATTATTTGTTTTCTTCGTGAAAAATATATTTACGATTTCTGGTCGATCAAATCATAACACGCTTTCCCAGATACAGTTAATCTTAAGCCCAACTTTCCTATCTAGGTATGCAACAGATTGCACAATTTCAAATTAAAAAATGCAAAAGCTCCCTACCGTGGGAGTGGGACACCCCCCTCCCACACCCTCCCCCCGCTCAGTCACTTCGCTCCCTCACAATGTCTCACTCTCACCTCTGGCAACCCTGTGAGTGTGGTTGGGCATGAGCCCCTACACAAAAAAATCGTGAGCCCCCTTAGGTATTTGCCCCCCCCCCCAAAAAAAATCAAAAACTGCTTCCGACGCGCCTGTAACATAATAATCACACACACACACACACACACACACACACACACACACACAAACACACACACGCACACACACTCACACACACATACACACACACACACACACACACATACATGTACACACGGGCGTAGTTGAACGTACCTTTGGAATCTCCAAGCGGACCTTGGGCTCTGCATGTGAGCTGACGGACTTCTTCTTGTGGCCGCTGCTCGAGTCTAGCGTGTCTTCCGAAGAGGACGAGTCGGCACCGGTCGGCTGATCTGAGGACGAGATGTTTGCCGAGCTGTTCTGCTCTTCGCCCTCACTTTCCAGTTGGCCGCTTCGCCCGCGCGTCGAGCTCGACGACTGCCCCGATCCCGACCCGCTCTCCGACTCGTCGTCGTCGTCCGAGTCGGCGACGCGGATCATCGTCATGTCGTAGACTTCCTACATCAAGAATATTGGTCGATACATGGTCATAATTAAATAATAATATTATAGAAATCTTATAATGTGCCAAATCCATCTCGGTACAAAATTGTCCAGGACGAATAACGTATTACATAATGCTTTATTGTCAATGGTTTGTCGCATCACACACGTGATCAATGCTACATTTATAATTCTTACATCAAAATATCCTTTTGTGTCCTTTTGTTGGACCCTCCTTTATTTCGTATCATGAACAAATATTACGGGAGAAAGGGCCAGTAACCTTGTATTCGAAAAGTGATATAATATATAATTTATCATTCTAAGTTATATTATTCCCTCAGTGAAGAAAATCAACATGACAAACATGGGGAAAATTTGTTGGTTGTTGACATGAATGCAGATTAATTTTAATCATTGTCAAGGTGACTTCACTGACATTCCGAATTCACTCATTAATATCCCGCTCCCTACTAGATTTTGCAATCCCCAAAGAGTTAAAGGGATAGCCCCTCTTTTGCAAGCCAAATTTCAAAAGTTGCCAGGTTATTGTCTTATATGAAAGAAAATGTCATTTAATAGCATGCCTGAAAAAAATTAGGGCTTGAAATCTCTTTTTCGTGGAGTTATATACCTAAAACTAATAAACCATCGTCCAACGGTTAATTGTGCATTATATGTGTATTCACCCGGTGCGTAAGTTCGTACACGGATTCACGGAGTGCTAGATCGCTATGCGTGACCCCTACGTGACCCGCGCTAGCTACGTGACCCGTGCATAAATAACAACGGGTAACCGGATACTGAAAAAAATAACCAAACCTCGCTTAAACTTACTACATGTAATAATATAGTCTTCATTTTTGAGATCTTTTTCCGTGACATACGTTTACAAATGTTGGCTTCACAATACCTTTACAAGAATAAGTACAATATTGTTGTAATATTATACTAAATCAGTTAACCTCCTTTAATGACCGATACATAGTTTGATGGAGGGACGCATTCGTTTTTCATTCGTAGAATCCAAATTACAGGGCTGTTCGATCTGATTTTTGTTGTGTGTGTTACATTCATCCCCATCCGTCAACTGGAAACTGTTCAGACGTTTTGTAAAAGAGGGACTGTCCCTTTAATACAGGTTCGCCTGGATCTCATGGGCAATTTGTGAAGTCAATGGCCCGTATTCACAAGGGAGGTTTGTACAAACCATGGTTTAAATCATGGTTTACATCTGTGGAATGCTGCTCATATACAAGTAAAACAATTTCTAATTTCTAATTATATGACTGTTAGAGCTTGATAATCAGCAAATTTCACCATCTGAGAAGACAAACGTTTATTTGGTGCATTCAGTAAATGTGTACCATCAACATTGTTAACAATTAAGGAGTTTACATTATTTCTCTATCAGTTTACAAATGGCACTCCATAGATGTAAACCATGGTTTGAACCATGGTTTGTACAAACCTCCTTTGTGAATTCCACCCATTGTCGCTGGATAAGTACAAAATGGCCTTCTAATGAGAGATCTTGCCTTTTACACTTGGAACCTGGACATCGATTACATGATGATGGTAAGTTACCTCGACGCTTTTTGAACCCATCCAGGAAGATAATTATATCAAGGCAAAATCAATCTCTATTTGTCCTCATTAAATTGGCAACTCCTCATTTTCCCTACCTCATAGTGACATCAAAATATGTTGAACATATTTATATATTTCAATTCAAGGAAAACATTAATCGCTTTGCCGTAAAGTTGCTAATTTAAATGATGAAATGGGAATTTAAAATGTGACCAGGCGTTGCCAATGTTATGATTTTCTTTAATTATTTTGATTTTCGCACTAATACAAATCGTATACAAGGTACATTGGGTGATTTCAAGTATGGTGTTTGGGGTTGGTGTTAGTGCTTATTAAACACTAACACCGGCCTTAGGCGCCATATTTGAAATCCCCCAATGTCACTGTATACCATCCTAACACGAAGTCATCTCAAATATGGTGCCTAAGGCCGGTGTTAGTGTTTAATAAGCACTAACACCAACCCCAAACACCATACTTGAAATCACCCATTGTCCTTGGTAAATCGTCTTACCATAAGTGTTTTTCTAACGGTGGCGACATCATGCGGATATTGTCGTGTCTGTGAGACATTCTGCAGCTTGTCCGAACCGCGTTTCCTGTAGTATACGAACGGATAAAGAAAAACAATAATTTCAAATCAGTAAACCATAGTTCGAGCAGGGTTATAAATGTAAATGTTAAAATCAATCATATATACATTGATACAATGATTGTTTAAACATGTTAAAACATAGGGAATTGTACGACTATTGAAATGTAAAACAGTGGTGATCTAGAATAAGAAACTGCACCAACTAATTAGAACCAAAGTAGCAGCAGCGTGCGGATATTGTAAGTTATGTTAAATATTTACCAAAAGTCACAAAAAGAGCAAAGAACGCTCTTCCATTAGGATGACACTTACATGTATTTCGACTGAGACCGCTTCTCGATAAGGAAGCATGCTAGCCAGAAGACTAATAGTATGGCCACTCCTACACACAGTCCCGTGATGATCACCTCCAGTCGCTCCTCGTACGGTGTCATACCGCTTTCTGATTTTAAACAAAAAGAAAATCATTGAGATTACATTTAATTTTATGTTGCATTTGCTTTGAAATAAAAAATATAAGAAGGAAAAGTTGTTTGACGTTCAGATTAAAACCTTCCTAAAGATGAGGAAGCACGCCAGCCAGAAGCATATCAGCATGGCAACTCCTACACACAGTCCCGTGATGATGACCTCCAGTCACTCCTCGTACGGTGTCATACCGCTTTCTGGTAACATGAAAATAATACACTCATGAGATTACATTATCAATGTATGGCTTTCTGGTGAAATACAGAACATCAACATGTTGAGATTACATTAATTTATATTTTACATTTGCCTAGGAATTAAATCTCTGAAGAAAAGTGTCAGGAATTTTAGATTAGAACCGTGTTAGATGACGAACCACGCCACCAAAAGGCATCAGTCAAGTCATTTCAACTTAAGTCACTCCTCGTATGATGACATACCCTTTTCTATACAAATTAACGCAAGTGAGGTCAACAAATGTATCTCTTAATAATGTCCACTGATTTAGTTGGGTAAGCAGGGGGGGGGGGGGGGCGTATTCACCCAACGCACCCCCTCTGGCTACGGGCCTGGCCCTGGATGGGGTGGTGACAACCTAGTATGATGATGATGATGATGATGATGATGATGATGATGATGATGATGATGATGATGATGATGGTGGTAGATGACGACGATGATGATGATGTTCACGATAATGATGATGATGATGATGTTCACGATAATGATGATGATGATGATAATGATGATGTTAGATAATGACGAAGATGATGATGGTGACGATAATGACAATTGTGACGATAATGACGATGATGACGATGATGACGATAATGACGATAATGATGATGAAGATGATGATGATGACAATGACGATGATGATGGTGATGACTGATGATAATGACGACGATGATGATGATGATGTTGATAATGTTGATAATGGTGACGACGACGACGATCACAAGCACAATCAAGTATAATAAACAAGAATTGTCATAATGGTAGTCGTATTCACACCTGTCTCATTAATTGCAAGCTCAATGAAATAAAAGCAAAAACAAATACCTGTTGTCATATTGGCGGTCGTATTCACATCGGTGACCAGTTCAAAGGGCGGCCCGGGTGTCCCCGACAGATTGAAGATTGACGTCATAATACCGCCTACACTACCGCCGGCTGCTAACCTATACCCTGCCGTATGTGGCGTCGTTTTAGTTTGCCTGAGAACATCGGATGCTACAGAATCTAGTGAAAAGTAATGAAATAATGATGATACTAATAATATCAATATAATAATCACTAACACTAGTGATGATACTATATACGACTTAGACGACTACTACTACTACTACTACTACTACTACTACTACTACTACTACTACTACTACTACTACTACTACTACTACTACTACTACTACTACTACTACTACTACTACTACTACTACTACTACTACTACTACTACTACTACTACTACTACTACTACTACTACTACTACTACTACTACTACTACTACTACTACTACTACTACTACTACTACTACTACTACTACTACTACTACTACTACTACTACTACTACTACTACTACTACTACTACTACTACTACTACTACTACTACTACTACTACTACTACTACTACTACTACTACTACTACTACTACTACTACTTATACTACGACTACCTATAGGATTAGTAGCGTCTTCTTCTTCTTCTTCTTCTTCTTCCTTTTCTCCTTCCTATTTTTCTTCTTTTTTTCTCCTTCTTCTGCTAGTTTAGTACTTATAATTAGCAAATTTTAATATGATTGATTAAGGATGTTGCAAAAATTAACCTACAACACATTTTTAGCCATGATAATATTTGTGTTAACAAATGGTTCGACTTTAGCACGATATCTATTTCATTGCTTTATCTACGTGTTCATTATTTATTAAGGTAAAATACTTATTATTGTAGTAATGTTGAATACTTACATATTCGCGAGCCTGCGATCTTAAAAACAAGACACGATGGTAGAGCATTTGCATGGTGGAAGCAGTTGTAATCAATGTTAACGATGGAACCCCGGAACTTGTTCACCTCTGTGGTATTAATCCACTGCAGTAGACAAACAGGAAATTGAGGTAGAAAAAAGGAAACATGTTAGAGAGACAAGTAGTGTAGATGTGTAAGAAGATACAATATCTGATATAGTAGCCATAATAAAGAGAGGAGGGAAGGAAGGGGAAATGGAGAGGAGGGGGAGGGGGTGGATAGAGAGTTAAGTGAAGAGAGAGAGAGAGAGAGGGGAGTGGGAAAGGGGGAAGTGAAGCTTCGTGATAAAAGAACAACTGCGATGAAGAATATGATAAGGAGAAAGATGGAGAATGGATAATGATTGTGCAGTATTTTGATATTGGGGAATTGAAAGAGAAAGAGAGTTGATATGACGCAAGTTGATTTTAAAGGGAAATGCGATAACATAACATTGTAGACAGGAAGAGGGGGAAGGAGGAGGGTAAAGGGATAGTCTGATAGGGAAGATGATTTTGTCGTTAGAGAAATAAAATGACAGAAAGTTAAGACCGTGACGAAAGACAGGGTAATAGTTTCCAAGTTATATTTTAATACCACATTCGAATAACGGGAATTTCATAAAATGTCAATTATTGTTTGAAAGGTACCGTCAGTCGTTTCCCAATTTGGATGATGGGCGAAAATATGGAAACACTTGAATGCTTAATGTTGGACATAAATGTTCAGATTCATCTCATGAAAGTAAATTTTTACTCTTAACGGTTACTCAAATCGTTTACATTATATATAAATGCGGGGTCAATATCTTGCAAAGACCTATACGTATAGTAAATATTTCACAAGCTTTCAAGCTAAGAATTTATGTAGAGAATCGATGTAGTGGTGTAGCAGCTTCAGGGGACACGGAGTGACATAATGAACATTCAAAGAAAAAACAACAAGGGGATAAGAAAATAAATTGTAATGACGTATAGGGTAAGGGTTGCAAATTTAAATGTTTTACAAATAATTGCGACCTGCTGAAATTGACTGAAATTGAAGGATGAGTTTGTTTTTTTTGAACGGCAAACAAAAACTGGAAATGGACGGAATAAGTGTATTATTGGTCAACAAACATTTTGGAAACCCTTTGTTAGCAGGTTAGAGAAAGTGGAGGCTATTCATTAAATGTCTAATAACAGCGCGTGTTAGCTGAATGATTAAGTGCCCAGTCGAGTTTACCTCTATATTCAACGAACGCTTGGCGAAAGAAAAATCTAGCTTCCATGGTAACGTCTCGAGGTTCATGACGACCGCGTCTGCATCATCATCATCTTCGCGGTAAGGGTGGTCCGAGTCTCGATGTATTCTTGTTACTCGACACGCTCCGCTCTTCGACGACTCGCCGTCAGATTCGAATCCCTCGGTCGCAACTGGCGACTTGGACGTCGACAACGACAATGTTGAGGCTACCGATGACGGTGACGCGTCTAACAAGGATGCAATGGACAATGATGACAGCGAAGTGAGTAAGGACGTCCCATCAATCGAAGGCGAAGATGATGATGATGAGGAAGAAGATGACTTGGGGAGAGCTAAGAAACGTACGTCACCGTGAGTGGCGGTTCCTGTGATCGCTTGTCTATTTATGTCACTTGGGCACTCTGTAATGATAAGATGGTACGGAGTTAAAATGAAATGGGATATGTTTGAGCTTAGTGCAGACGGGGTGCAGACAGTCATGCTTTATAGAATTTAAGTCATGAACAATTCAATATTCCTAGAAGAGAATTCGTAATGTTATTGTATTGAAAGGAAAAGATGTAAAGCACAAACAATTCAGGTTCATTAGCCTATCTATAATCTGATCAAACGCTTAATCATTGTTTGATAAACATTAAATATGTATTATAAAAATGCATAACATTTTATTCTGATACATAGAACATCATTTAATCACAAACAAAACACACATTATGATGGATTGGGACAGGATGATATCAGCAAAAAATACAAAAGAAAAATTAAACACCTAGAAAAACTGATGACTTTTTATTCATAGAACACTGGGAGTTATTATGTTTTATCCATTAGGCCACCAATTATATACGCTATTTACTGCATATCGTAATGAAATACAAAGATGCGCATCGATATAATATTAGATCCAAAGCGAATCTTGCCCGTGCCCCCAACAGTAATGCGGTCATGCGGCGCCTAGGGCAACCACGCACCGGCCGCTCTGGCTGGCGGGGCTCGGTTGCCCCCCTTCTGACTGACATGACTAACTCAGCGGAGTAGGTTAAACATGTTAAAGGGATCTAGTAACTGTATTACTATGTCATGCAAAATCTGACAAAGGGTTGACGGAATTTGTATTTCAGTGATCAGATATGCCCACTGAGTGATGCATTAAAAGTCAATCCAAACTTGACCGCGTGATGATCGAACATGCAAAGTGCTATTTGCTATAAAGTACTCATTTTCCTAACAATGTACACAGTTGAAACGGTCCCTGGGGTTTTGTTTTACAAATATAATCATAAATATATATATCAATAACAAAACGAAAATGTTAACAAACAACGCTAGGTTCATAATATTAATGTATTAATTTAAGAAGAAAACAACCAGGTATGAATCATTATCATAATCATTAGCCTAGAGATGTAAGTAAGTTTAGTCGATGTCGTTAATAATTGCACCGCAGTCCTGAATTCGAGCCTTTTATAAATTGTTCTTCAATGTTACCTGGTGATTTCACTTAGTCAAAATGTCATAAACACAGGAAGAATACCCAGACCCGTGTATCAATATTTTGTATTGGAAGAAACGATCACCTATTAACGTTCCTGTAGTCGTTGATCGGTCATTATGTTCTATAATTAGACGTATGGGTTACATCGAGCCTAAGTGTTTTAAGCGATCAATATTAGTAGCCAATTTACGATAACCTTTTAAAATGAGTCAGACAATTCATTATTTAAGGCAATCAAAAACTGAAGCCCCAAAGTCAGTGGAATGAGTTAGCGAATGTTACTTTGCATGTTCGCGTATAAGATCATAGGAGGATAATAGAGACACCTTCGCCGGCTTCGGTATAGTTGATATGTTTACCCTCCAACCTTCGGTGTCTGTATTATCCTCCTATGATCTTATACGCGAACATGCAAAGTAACATTCGCTAACTCATTCCACTGACTTTGTGCAGTTATTATTATCCACCGGAATTATATACATTTAAACATTTTAATCATACATATCTTTATAACGAAAGAGACATTTGAAAAACCGGAAGCTGTGCATGCTTATATCGGTAATACGATTAAAATGAGGTATGTGAGAACAGCTAGAATCCCAAGGAAGTTTTGAGGATTTTGACAATGTTACTAGATCCCTTTAAAGGCAGGTACTAAGAATGTGATAAATTAATTATCATATGAATGTTTACGTATGTATAATAATGATGATAAAACTATGTATAATAAGATGGTGCTGCTTTAGGAGGGTAGACGCATATAATGTATTGTCATAATTTATATCTCAATGTGTATGTGTATGCTCAATGTGTATGTGTATGTGAGAACCTTTCATTGATTATTCGAGGCACCCGGTAAAAATGTAAGGCTCTACATCGATAACAAAACGTCCGGGGGCAATTTCTGCTTCCGATCTGCTCCCGGCCCCCTCACTCTCCTGTCATGCATGTTCTCCCTCTCGACGCTGCAGCTCCTGCTATAATTATCTTTGTTTTTTTCTTCTCTTCACTTCTTCTCTCTCTCTCTCTCACTCTCGTTATTTCCATCTATCGATATTAATGCTATATCTATCTATCTATCTATCTATCTATCTATCTATCTATCTATCTATCTATCTATCTATCTATCTACTCTATCTATCTATCTATCTATCTATCTATCTATATCTCTATCTATCTATCTATCTATCTATCTATCTATCTATCTATCTATCTATCTATCTATCTATCTATATAGCCATTCGGCTCAACATGGACGGCTTCCCGGTCGCTCAGCACTTCAACGCTGCTGGACATAGCATCGCCGACTTCGAAATTTCGGGACTGGTGGCCGGCTTCAGGACGGATGACGAGAGGAAGAGGAAGGAGGAGAACATGATCTTCCGCCTGGGCTGCATACAACCCCATGGACTGAATGTTACGTTCTACTCATTCCCGATTAATTAATTTCCCCATCTGCCTGTCCCTCTCTTCCCACCTTTTCTCCCACCTCCCCTCCCCCTCCC
>JBAMJV010013166.1:0-24680 GCA_037951105.1 Echinarachnius parma
ATTTTACGCCCCGGAAGGGACATGGGAAAAAAATAAAATAAAATAAATAAAAATAAATAAATAAAATAAAAATAAAAATAAATAAATAAATAAATAATAAAAAATAAAAAATAATAAAAATAAAAAAATAACAAAAAATAACAAATAAATAAAATAAAATAAAAATTACCATAATTAATAAATGGAGAAAAATTTCAAATTCTGTGTAGAAGTTTAGTGTACCAGATAAAGCAAACCAAATCAAAATCGGTCGAGAAATGAAGGAGAAGAAGCATTTTTGTGATTTCGAATAAATTTTCATAAATTACCATAGATAATGAATTTCACGATTCTGTGTAGAAGTTTTAAATCCCCCTCCTAGCCCTATCTTATGAAACAATCAGAATCAAAATCGGTTGAAAAATAACGAAGAAGAAGCATTTGAAAACTGTGGACGGACGGAAGGACGGACGGACGGACGACGGACGCACGCCATGGCATAAGCTCATCGGGCCCTTCGGGCCGGATGAGCTAAAAACTCCGTGACACTCTTCTGGAATATAGCATCTTCAATAACAAATATGTCGACTGAATGTATGGGATACTTGTTTTGTTCGGTGGTTTGTTATTGAGAAGGTTTATTACTGTAATAAACCTTCTCAATAACAAACCACCGACAAAACAAGTATTTTGATGGTTATTTAGAAGGTTCGTTAATCCAAACACGCTAATTTTTTCGAATGAAGCAACCTTTACTACTTTCGGATCAATGTACCTTTAAATCATATAAGCCATTTTCAATGTTCGGATCAACGCACGCTGTAAAGCCCTCCGCACACAGAGCCGACTCGAGCCGATCCGACTGGTTTTCAGTCGGTTCAGCTCAGTATACATTGCCTCAGGACTCCTGTTTTGCCGGTCAAGAGCCAGTCGGAGATCATTTGAGGCCGATTCAATATGTTGAATCGACTCAGAATGAGCGAAACCGACTCTAGCCTGACTGAAAACCAGTCGGATCGGATCGTCGGCTTTGTGTGCGGAAGGCTTTCGTAACATTCGGAATAACGAACCTTCGGAGTAACGAACAATTGGAATAGCCTAACGAACCTTCGGAATAACAAACTTTTGGAATAACGAACCTTTGGAAACACAACATTCGGAATAACGAACATTCGGAATAAAAATCGTTCTGAATAACGAACCCGGCTTCGGAGAACTGAATTGAATCGACTGCCCTTGTTACTGCTCTGATATTGTTTGCTCGGCAATGGTCATCGAACTTCTTGGGTATTGCCAGTGACGCAGCGCGGGTCAAACGTGTGGAGGGGTAGGGAGTGGGTGGGTGTGGGGGGGGGGGGGGGGGGGGGGGGTGTGTGAGTAGCAAAGAGAGACAAGATTTATTGCAAGCAATGAGGTCAGCGAGAACCTAACATACTATAGGGATCTAGTATCAAACTTTGTTGGCATGTGCAGATAGTGATGAATGGCTGGTATAATGTGTAGTTCTGTGATCTGATAATTATGTCCTCTGGGTATTGTGTGAAAATGTATGGCTGATTAAATAAATGAGCGAAAGTGCGAAGTGATATTCGTTAACTCATTGCACTGACTTTGTACCCAGTTATGGCCACACAGTGGATAGTTGAAAATCCGAACTCTTCAATCGTAAATATATTTATAACGAAAGGCACATTCGAGACACAAGATTTATGATGGAGTTTTGTATAGATGTGGCCAATGTTACTAGATTCATCTAATCTCCCCGTTAATACCATGAATACGGTGCCAGAAACGGGGGCAATTTCTTTAAAAATCTCCGATTCTGAGGGGGGCGATTACCTCCCCCACCCCCCCCCCCCCCCCCCTTTCTCCTATAGCTACCCCACTCTTCGTTTGCCGGACGGAAGACTATATAGTGATCCATATAATATGAATAATGCGATGTTACTACATCAGTTACATGATATGACAAGCAAAGACATTGATTTTCACTATCATTCTGATGACAATAAATGTGTTATTTACATCTGTGGAGAGGTTGGCGATCTAGCTGTGTCATCCTTTCATCTGTAAGGCAACACCCGCAAAAACATATCGCATGGGAGAAGCGATGCCGTCCCCGACGATATGATATAACTTTACAATATTACTTACATTAAAGGTGTGGTTAGGGGTTTGCACGCTATACAATTATGAATTTTGTTGAACAGACGATTCAATTTAATTTACTATGTACATGGTATAGGCAAATTTATAGTATAAACTCATAATATAGACTATTCGTGAATTAGCAGCCACCTTTTCAGTTTTGTTTTGTTTTTGTTTCCTATATATATACAGATACGAAGCTCATTTAAATCATTCGTAATAGGGGGTGAACTTGTATTTCTATACAGAAGCAAGAGGCTAATTGCTTTTGATATAAAATAATATACAAAATGTGTACGCACGTTTTACAATTTAGATATAGAGCAAACAAATAATGATCTTCTACAAACACTTGCACATTCTCTTAAACATAATGGTGGGTGTACACTGTCATGTATATTGTGATTATGAATTCATAAATTATTTGAAGGGCTTAATTCCATAGGCGCTAAATCCACGGCAGTTTTACTTTGAAGAAAACGCGATTATTTCTTCTGCTTTGTACACAAGCATGCCTATAATTATGAGAATATGAAAATGGAACGTTGTTTATTTTGTTTTAATTGCGTAATTGCGTCTTAAAAGTTGGATTTATATCTAGCTAGATGCAAGCTATACTATATAATATTAAAAAAAACACTTGCCCATGTGTATCGTTAAATATAGTACAGTATTATGAAAAGCGGATTTAGCGCCTTTTCGAATGAATCGCTTCATTCATCAACCCTGATTATTTTGAACCCGACAGCCTCGTGCATTTGACTTATGGAGTTATATTATTCATAATCTAGTTCAGCTCCTGTTCAACCCACTAGTTTCTATTGTTTGTAAAAGGGGAAACTCTGTCATATTTCTTCTTCATCCTTTCCCCGAAGAAATATGAACTGAAAACGTATATGAATTGCGTCTTACAGTCAGAATCTAGTGCCATTCCATTCCACCTTTTACTTTAATTTCCCTTTCGAACGAAATAATGGAAACACAGGTATCCGTTCAAACTTTACCTCGGATGACATACTTCTCAAATGATTATTTTGATATGGTTCTGTTGTTGCTTCTTATATAATTATGTTTATATCATAAAAATGACGGAACATGGTCGAACTGCACGATTAGGGGGCATGCGAATGATTGAGGGTGGGGCACACCTTATATGTAATGCACTTCTTTGTTTTTACACAGGTTTTCCCCTTTATGTGTTTGTATTGTTTGTTGTCAAATTATTGGGAGGGGGTGGGGAGTTCGTGGCTCTGTTCCACCACTCCCCCCCCCCCCCCAAAAAAAAAAAAATCTTCACATAAAATTCATGAAATCTCTTTGATAATTAGAAAATATATATGATTTGAATCAACATTTTATGCATTTCAACATAACTGTTATAAAACTGTTTCAAGACACTAATGGCTTTCCATAATATTTAAGACCATCTTAGTGCTAAGATCAACTTAGGATCTCTGTGAAACACCCCCAGCTCGTTTAGGATTGAGAGTGGACTATAAAATTTGCTCTGGCAACACTCCTCCCCGATTGCTCCGCTTTTCATTTTATATAAATTAACAACGATTTGTAACGCTAAATTTTTATTAAATTATTGGGGGAAGCCCCCCCCCCCCCCACCCCCCCCCCCCCCCCCCCCCCATGCAGCGCTACGCTAGTACCAAGTCTTGTTTAGCTCATGATAAGACTACACCGTTAACGCCGAGTGTGGCACTGATACATGGAAAATAATTTAGTGACATTTGCATGGTTTATGGTTTGGTGGGGAAACGGTAAAGATCCTACAAAACTGTCAGTGATATTCCGCAATCTTACGAATAGGACCTCATCACCACAATCATGCACATACCGTTCAAATAATAGTTTAATACGTGACATTTAATGTTTATACATATATTATGTGGATTGCGATGTTATTAAGACTCATCAATTGTGTTGGAGTGATACCATTGTATCATGAATAAGGCATGAGTGCGTATCCTGTGAAATATAGGAATGGGGTAGGATTTCACCCGGGTGACGTCCAGACGTCACCACGACTATTTGGGCAGTTGCATGTTAATGTTGGGCATTAATTTAAGTTTATTACATTTCATAAATATATGCGGTAGTAAGCTCATGAATAAGACTTCAACATTAATCCGGGCTGTGGTACTGGTACGTTAAAATATTCAGTGACGTTTGTATGGTTTGGTCGTAGGCGTAGGAGGCGGGGGCTGGGGGCTGCAGCCCCCTGGAAGTTTTGAAAACGGCCATATTCGGGCAAACAGGGCATAGCAATATATGCGGCGTGTGGAGGAAGGGTTCTGCAGCACCCTGGCAAACCATTTGGAAAACACCTCGTACATTGTATTAGACAACTTAATCACAAACCTTAAAGGGATCTAGTAACTTTGTCGACATGTGCAAAAAGTGACGAATGGTTGATACAATGTATATTGCTGTTATCTGATATGTCTACTGGGTGTTGTGTGAAAAGGACTTTATGGCCGAGTAATGAGCAGACATGCAAAGTGATATTTGAGGATTTGGGTTACTAGATCACTTTAAATTGCCATGTAGACTCCGAGCTACCTACATTGAAATTCAACAATCGGGAAGATTTAGGGAAATTTCATCAGAAATCAGAGAGATATATTTATCAAATGTATACAACCTCATGACAATAATATTTCAATAATCCGGGGGCCGTGATGGAATGAAATCCGATGCAGCAATCTTGGCCTATTTTCAGGGAGTCTCCTGCGAAATCAGGGAGACTTGGCATCTCTGTAGACAAGACATTATATACCGGCCCTGACAAAAAAAACATTATTCAGAGAAAAGGCGTTGCACAAAATTACCCGTTGAAAAAAACAAACAAACAAATGGGGCAAACTATGAACAGGAGTTTTGAAAAGAGTGATAGTGGTGTAGGATTGGGTATCTATTGCAAACGCACACTCTTTGTACTATGTGCAACATGCATTTCTTTGTGCCCTCTTGTTTATTTTATTGTTTTTGTCAATTTAAGAGGGGGGGGGGGGGGGGGGGGGCACATTCTGACATTTATTTTTTGTTTTTTTATTTGTTTTTATTCTTATCAATGTATTTGGGGGACCGGTGCACCACAACCACCACACCCCCCCCCCCCCCCCCCCCCCCTCCCCCTCCAGTAACTATGCCATAGGTTGAACACATGTATGATACGTTGCTCTGGGGCATAATAATGTTTTGACCAAAGACAAGCTGAATGGCTATCAATAAACGCTGTTGGCGCCATGGATGGTCAAAACCACAGAAATACAATGTCAAAACACATAACAAATACAAATCATGTCGTCATCAATAAATCTTACAAGACTACTGCATTCTTTATGATCAACCGAACTCTTAATAATGTTTACATTTTGTTTGTTTTTATTTGTGTCAATATATCGAGGGGGAATGTGCCCCACACGCCCCCCCCCCCCCCCCCCTCACCTAACCATGTCACTGGGTGAACATATGTATACTGAATATTAATTTTTTGTTACCAAACAAGCTAACTGGCTATCAATATTCACTTCTGGCGCCATGGATGGTTGTCATCAATAAATCTTACAAGGCTACTGCATTCTTCATGGTAATGAGTGTGGGTTGTTGGAAGATAGATTTCTAATCGAATCCCATTTATCTGGTGAAATATCAGTAATTTATTCCATTTAGGACGAAACAGAAGTTTGTGTTTAAGGAATGCTATACATGTTTGGTTTAGAGGGACCCTAAAGAAATCATTTTTTTAGTGAGGTAATGAAAACTTAAAGGGATAGTTGAGTTTTGGTATAGAGGGCGCTACACAAAATAATTTGTTTGTGAGATAATGAAAAACTGAGTGTCAAATTCGCAAGAGCATACAATTTTAATAACAGAATAAACTTTATTTGATCTAAATCGGTTCAGAAATGGCTGAAATATTCACAAACATAACCATTTGTAATAAATGTGGGGCCCCAACAAATATTCGACAATTTTGAACCAGCCGTTGATTCCTCTTTTCAAAAATTTACAAAAGAGGTTTTTAGATAGTTGTTGATTATCTCCCTATCTAATCACTGTTTCAACAAAACATTTAATGCACAATATTTTATTTCAAATGGCTGAAACCGATGAGTGTTTAGAGAGCGCCCTCTTGAGTTTTAACGGCTCTTTTTTAATGATAGCAGGCTTTTTACTTAGTCATTTGTAATTTTGTATTCCTTTCGAGCATGTTGGAATTATAACTATTAGTTTGTAATGTAATGGTGCAGGTTTTGCTTACTAAAATTAAGTTTGACCAAAACTTTACTCTCTTTACCAGAACTCAACTATCCCTTTAAGTGTAATATTTGAAAAAAAGCACACAATTTTAAGACAGAATCAACTTTGTTTCATCAAAATTGGTTATGAAACAGCTGAAATATCTTTAAATATATCCAATTGGAGTAAATTAGGAAAATATGTGTACATCCAACATATCTTTTAAAATATAAAAAATGGCTTTAAATTATTTGTACAATCAGCACAAAAAAAAAATCTTTTATGCAAACTGAAAACAATTAAAGGCAAGGAGTGAAACTCATACACATAACATAAGATTACAACATACACATTCACAATTGTTTTTCCTTCGAAGTATATTCTGAATAGATATACAAGTTTTTATTAAAAATTAATCATTGAAGTTTCACACGGGAAAAAAAAACATATATACACAATAAAGCAGCTCCTGATTTTGTTTTAAAACCGGAATTAGGCATTCTTGAAATAAATCTGGACACCAACTGATCTGGTCGTATCTGTTTTCAAACTAAATTCAACTAATTCAACCAATTAACTACAAGATTTTCTAACTTCCATGGACATGCTACATGGTATATACCTGGTTCCCGTAGGCAATGGGTGAAGTAAATTGTGTTATTTGATGTTCATGGACTAAAGCGCCTCGGGATGTATTTGTTCATATTATACTCTAGATATATTATAGAAATAAATATGATTATTATTAAATGTGTTAAATTTTGTATTATCAGAGGGGTGTTAAATATAAGCCATGGGCTAAAATTGTCTCAATGTTAAATCTAACCATCTGATGCAAATTTAGGCTATGGTGATACACATTCATAAACATATATATATTACAGATTACAGGCCATGAGTGAAACAGTCAAGTGAATTAAATACAAACCTGTGCATTATACAGTTTTATAATACATTATCCTTTTCATTTTATTATTTTTTATTATCAGCATAGCATCAGCATTTTACTCACTGATTTCTAGGCCAGCAAGATTTTGAAATCATTTCAAAGAAATATTTAATGAAACATAATTTATCACTACTAACCCATATTATTATTATTATTCACAAACATGTCTTCTTCGCATATTTACCGACTATGGTAATACTTTCACATAATTTCTCAAAGCTTGTAATACAAAAAAATGTATTATTACTGCGTACCAATACTACACAATACCGTTTCTTTCTTCTTCTTTATTATAAATCTATTATAATTTAACTAACTGATTTCTAGCGAGATTTTGAAATAGTTTATGAACAAATATAATGAAACATAATTATCTAGTGAACCGATCTTTCTTCTTTTCGTGATATCAACTTTATTTCATTTACTGATTACTACTAACACTTTCAAATAATATCTAAAAGCTAGTATAAAATAATTATAAAAAACAAATCATTATCATTATAATTTTTACCGTTCCCAGTCTAAAATAGTACAACGTAGCAACAACAAAATAATCATAACATAATATAATACCTTTATTCTGGTACACGTTCTAAAATACACACTATCTACCTCCCGATTCATATAATTAACATCTACTTCAATCAGCCAAAACGATATTTGAAAATTACACCATAAACCTTAGAACAAGCATTTAAAATCTTCCCTTTTTTCCTTCAAAAGCCCACATACCAAAAATTAATGATTAAAGAAAAAAGTATATGAAAAGCTGATCATCAAAAACAAATAAAAAATAATAGAAACATACAAAATCTTGCAACAAAAAGTATTTCAATTATTTATCAGCAAAAAACATAAACCATGAAAACGAAAAAATATTTCAACTAATGATCAGCCAAAACCTATCAACAAAAGAGGAACCACGAAAGACAATAGTTGAGCCTAATAGATCAACCGAAAGACATTCACAAAATATGTTCCAAGACAAGAACTTAAAAAGCCTCTTTAATTATAAATAACAACATTTGTATTATCTTTTCAAAGCTGTAAGTTACACGTTTTTTTTAGTCCACAACAAAATTATTTCATTTTAATTTAATTTTGAGCGGTACGCATGGCTGTTTGCAAATGTGAATAGAATTCATGGACATGTTGAGAGTTTAGAAAACACACCATTTAACCACTTAGAACAAACCTTAAAGACATATTTCCTGGGGGGAAATGCATTACCAGTACAAAAGAATATCTCTATACTTTGATGATTATCAATAGATTAGTTTGGAGGGAATATCTTACAAATGAAAGATTTAGCCAGATGATATTTCAGTTGTTAACTTTGTTGTCGGGAAAATCATGGAATGTTCCCTCGGGATTTAAAATGCTATTTCGTGAAGAAAATAAGTCCCTCGACTACGTCTCGGGACTTATTTACTCTTCCCTCAATAGCATTTAAAATCCCTCGGAGTGGAACATTCTGTGCTTTTCCCTCCACCACCAGTTAACAACTGTATAATACACGTATATCATGTATCTGATGTTAAAGGTACACTTGAGTATTGGTACTTCCCGAAATGCCCCTTGACACTAAATTGGTTGGTTTTAATTCCATTTGAAAGTTCCTTGAATAAAACATGTAAAATGAGAATCATTCCCTTTCAAATGCTCTCATAGTTGAACATTTTGATTTCAAGATATTTCATTCATAAGTCTAACAGCTGGGGGTCATTTTGACTTTTTAGAAAAAAATACAAAAAATGCTTATAGACTACTTTGAAAACAAGTTTGACCAATACTCAACTATCGCTTTAATAGACTGACTGACTGGGAAAGTGTGTCACAGAGATTCGTAAACAGCTATAAAACCTGGCACGCCCCTTTCAAAGAATACCCTCGCCACTTTACTAATGGTCTCAAACTACCCGGTGGTAGTTTCTTAATTCCAACCACGTCTCGGGGTCAAGTACTCCCTACTTACAATACAACGCCATCAACAAATCATCTGAGATACAAGTACATGTCAAGAATTCAAATGTGATATTACATCAGCAGTGCCAAAGCTAGAGAAATTTTGTCTTTGTTTTTCAAAGTGGCTCAGTCAAGAAAGTAGAACACAGAGTAGAGTTCAGGATATTATTGATGAGGTGGGAATAAAAATGTCCTATAGTTCAGGAAAAAGGGTAAACATTTCTGCTATATAGTTTGATTACAACGCTACTTTACGATTTGTCTATAATTGATTATGAAATTACAAATATTGTTTCTGAGATGAAAAAAGGGTTACAGACATACAGTAGAGCAACTTATATAGAATTAAATATAAACATATATGTGCCCTGATGTTTGTTTTACAATGATACAATAAGATATGTTCAGGTGTAGCCTTGTAATGAAATATATTGTTACTGCAGTGACATAAGTGACAGAAATATATATAGTGGTGCAACAAAAACGATCAAACAAAACACATTTGTAGCCCGATTTGATTACAATGGTACATTCAGATATCATTTTGTAATTTAAACATACTGTTGTAACGTGTCAAGTGTCAAACATCCAGTGGAAAAAAATCCATTCAGATATAATGTTTTCAGTTGAACAAACTTGCTATTTGACAAATGGCAAACATTCAATTGAAAA
Organism: Echinarachnius parma; assembly: GCA_037951105.1. Taxonomy (NCBI): domain Eukaryota; kingdom Metazoa; phylum Echinodermata; class Echinoidea; order Clypeasteroida; family Echinarachniidae; genus Echinarachnius; species Echinarachnius parma. Next base: position 9,968 of record JBAMJV010013166.1, read on the forward strand.
AAAAAAACATTCAGATATCATTTTGCAGTTGAACATACTGTTGTAATTTTGACAAATGAAAAATATTCAGTAGAAAAAAAGAACAGATAAAGTCTATGGCTACATTGACATTACAATAGTTATAGTATACCGTTTTGTTTTTACATAATTACTATCTTTACAGATCGATATACAAGACTTACACATACATGTACAGTACATATTTTACATTTCTACCTATTGATAACCACCATCATAAAAAGAACAAAATCAATGTCTCCCTTTCAACCGTTAAAAACAGCTTAAAATGTGGAACGCCAATATCACAATTTATCAACCTCAAATTGAAGCTTATGAATATTAAACAGCTTCGTTTTGAGGTTGATAAATTGTGATGAATTGTTGTTCCAGAGACCAGAACTGTTTAAGAAGTGCAGGGGGGGGGGGGGGGGTGTTTCACAAAGATTGTAAGTTGAGCTTAACTCTAAGTTGGACTTAAACATTATGGAAAGCCATTTGTAGCATTGGAATATAATATATTCCAAAGCAAAAATGAAGTATTTTAAACTTTTCATATATTTTACATCAAGAACATAAAACCCCTGTGATAACAGAAAATATTAATGATTTGTATCAACATTTTTTTGCCTTTTAAAAGAAATTTTACAAATTTGTTTCAAAGAAACTAACGGCTTTTCATAATTTCTAAGGCCAACTTAGAGTTAAGTTTGACTTCGGATCTTTGTGAAACACCCCCCTGGTGATAACAACAGTTTGATGGAACTATTAATCCAGAATTTAGCTCTCGGATAAAAAGCAGACATTGACTGATTGACAAAGAAAAGGAGAGAGCAAACAAAGTATACATCTGGCCCCATATTCATAAAACCCCACTAGCTTAGTTTCTTTCTAAATGTATTTCAAATGATACGGTTTAGTGGGCAACGTACAGTTTTTCTAGTCCCCAACTAGGGTCAACTGGGTAAGCCTTAGGTACCCTCTAAGTTAACCTTAGTTAGCAACTAAAAGATCCTGTGTATAATTCTTAGCCACGTCATCCATAATAGACTTAGCAAGGAACTACGCTAGCAGACTTTTATGAATATGGGCCCTGATGTTTATAGACTGACTGGATTTCAAAATTAAACTCTCATGTCTGATCATAACTTCTGACACAAAGAGAGAGAAGAGACAATGAGAATGAAAAAACTAACCATAATTGAACAACATTTTCTGATTGAATTTCAAAAGCAAATCTCAAGTCTGGTATTTAAAAAAACGTGGACAAAGTGAGAGAGTGCAAGAGCGAGAAACAAAATAAAAACAGACTCTCCTATAATAAAGTCATACTCATGAATTCCAGCTCCAGCTCTCATGACCCCAGAGTTATAACCCCTCGGCCCCTAGGTGTAAAAATCCCATAGAGCTGATGCATGATCACCAAGGGGGGGCGAGGACTCAACATCGACCCAGGACCAGCTCATCATCCACTCACTGATAGCTGTACTATGCATGGGGTAAAGCTGCACTTCTCATATAAAGTGAATGGAAAGTGTGCGCTCTACCCATGCTCCGTCACATGATAAATGTTCCTAGTAGTTATGGAGACCAACTGACGAGTATAGAGCCAATCATTCTACATATCACCTCAGTAATCGGGTTGGGGCGGTTTCGTGCTCCACACCCTATGTTCCTGTACTGTAGGCAATGGGTTCGTAGTCGCGCTAATGACGCCGCCATCTCGACATCTGACGCTTGATATCACTCGTGAGGGACGTCGCAAAACAGAATCCAAAAATCTGCAAGCAAACACAGAAAAAAGGACAATTTTAATTTTAATTGCAATTGAAGTAAATTATGATCGATTGGATGAAGTTGAAATTGAATGTTATATAATATGATACCATTTTCTAAAGCTCATACAAGAAGTCCAAACTCAGATTCCAAACATCTGCAAAGAAACGGACTGTAAATGTAAACCGTATTGATTTTAGCTATAGAAATAAAAACTCCTTTGGGCTTTGTAAAAAGGCAATGAAAATTATTTGAAGTGAAAAATTGGCATAGGGTACTTGTTATGATAAGTTGAATTAAAGATTTTATTCCCTTCAAATTACAAACAAAATGTAGCTGAAAAGCGGAACCATCTATTAACGAGAATATTTTTTTGTTGAATCATGATATTTTACAGAATGACATTAAATGATTTGTTGATTTTCTTTCTTTTTTTTAACAAGGAAAACCACAGCCCCAAAAGGAGACAGCTAGTAACAAATCTTTTCCTTTCACAAAATAACGATCGCGGAGAAGGTAATCGTTCTGCAAGCTTTGGCGTTCGAGTACCGTTTCTACTTTTGTGGTTTACGAGCGGCCGGGTGCTTGCTGGATATTGAATCATGATATCGACTCCTGCTCAAAAAAAGGTTTCAGATTGTGGGGGCGTGGCGATGGTAAACCGGAGATTGGGACCCCATACTTAATCGCATAGCCTGGCATATCTATAAGAAAATGATGCGGGGAGGGGGAGGGGGGTAGTCATGGGGGTGGTAGTAAATGTTTCAATTATCTTTCAAATCAATACAAAATTGAGGTAATCGATCTAAAAAATTAAGGAAACAAATTGTGCAGTATATAAAAACATGGAGGTGGTAGTAAATATCTAAAAAAAAGTATGAAGAAGAGGTGGGTGGCAGCATTGGTATAGATCTGTGGGAAGTCCTTTTGTTGAAGGGGGGGAGGGGGGGGGATGAATTAATACATAATCCCCCTGAACAAAAGATATCGTTTACAGATCTACGCCAGAGGAATGGCAGCTGTTTGAATATTAAAGAGTTCTAAGAGGGAAAAGGGAGAGCTGTTTTGTAATTTTGTATTTCTCGTATTACGTAAAGAGGATTTTGAAGGTCTCCTGTTGCAGTAAACAGATTATTCTTACTATATAAAGCAAGGATCTAAATATTGCCGGTGAGAGTGAGAAGGGCGTTAAAGGGATCTAGTAACTTTGTTGACAAGTGCAAAAAGTGAAGCGTTGTTAATAAAATGTATATTGTTGCTATCTGATATGTCCACTGGGTGTTGTGTGAAAATGTCAAGTTAAATGAACGTTATGTGGCCGAGTAATGAGCGAAAATGCAAAGTGATATTCACTAACTCATTGCACTAACTTTGTACACGGTTTTGACAATCCAGTGGATAATTTAACATCCAAATTTGAAAAACCAAAACCTGTCCCATGCTTTTCTTGTTAATATGAATAAAACAAGGTATGAGGGAACCGCTAGAATTACAAATGGATTTTGAGGATTTGGACAATGTTACTAAGTCCCTTTAAGTTTAATTTTTGGCTCAACTGAGTTCTGCATACCATCTTGCAGGTAGGCGCCTTCTCTATGACGTGATGCCAAATTTTAGGATCATCATATTCATTTTAAATTTTGGGGCATATTCGTCAGAAATTAAAGAGAGCTACGTTTGCAAGGTTCCAAAACTTTCAACATCATTCTCTCCAAGGTACAAAAAGTGACTTAGCGCCCTATTCTCTTTCTCAACCAAACTGTTTTTTCCAGCAAAATGTGACAAACTGGAAGATTCTAGCACAAACAGAATAATGCAATTATATGAATCACTTGCAAATAACTACCTAATATGTTTATCTTTGTAAGGTAAAAATCACCTAAAAATAAGAAATTCAAATGTTTTAGAGGGTTGTTGGTGTGTAGTTCCTATATTCCTCAGAATAAGCACAGACTTTGCATTATACATGTAGTCTTATGTAGGACACAACCTTGAATTTGCATTTGTATTTTCAATTTGCAAAAAGCTTACTCAAAACTCTTGTTTACTCCTCATACCAAGCCTCAGTTTAGTATGTATTTTTCTTTGCGCAAAACATCTAAAAAAAAAAACACGTTTTTTTCAAGTTTACCTACATTGTATACTTTACAGTAACAAGAATTATGATTTCTTAATTTTTCACTCACCAAAATTTGTATCTATTTTTATCCATGGGCAAATTACTGAAAAAGCTTTCATTTTTCTGAGTGTTTATCTTTTTTCTATCCATAGCTAAAGTATGATAGAAGCTTGAATTTTACAAAATAATATTTTCCTTCCGTAAAATGATAATGTTGACATTTGTACAGTGCCTATAGTGCACCGTCAATCTATGATGGCGTGAAGAAAAAAAAGCTCCCGAGGGTTTACAACTGCACTCACTGCAACCCTGTATCTAATACAAGTGGAGGTGTTGTAGCAAGATCAGATGGACGCTTGGGGTCTGATTCTGACACTTCGATTCACCGACAAGTAGTCTTGCATAACATTTGCAGAACCGGTATTAAAGAACTAGCAAAAACATGTCTCTGAATCTGCAATTCTGTCCAAAAAATATATATATTTTACTGTTTAAATACACCAACTTCCTCAATATGAAAGCTGTTAAGTAACATATTTGTGAGTATTCAATGAAAGAGCAGACAAAGAATAGTCACGTAGAAAGGCACGAGTGTTGCACCACAAATTGTCGTACCTGCACCAATTGTCGTAGGTGACAATTTGTGCAAAATTTCACGCCACAAATTGTCGCCTCCTGCACAAATTGTCGTTTGCGACAATTTGTGTTGCTCTCGCCGTCCCCATACCCGGCGACAATTTGTGAAATCACGTAAAACCTCACACCACAAATTGTCACATTTTGCACAAATTGTCATCAGTCGCTGTCTTCAAGCTACAAAGATGATGATGATGATAATAATAATAATCAGTGTTGGTGGACTCGAGGCCGGCCTCGGCGTCGACACCAGTGGAAGATTTTTACGAAGCAGAGACCGAGATCCGTCAACAAATCTCGAGGCCGAGACCGAGACTACGGACTTTTCGATTTGTACGTTCACTAGTGGACTGGTACGGTGACGTCATTTTTTGAAGCAGTGCGCATGCGCAGCTATGTGCCCGTCGTTCGTACCAGATATCTAGTAGCCTACGTGTACACCCCTGTTTTGCCGTCGGTCAAGATCTGTGACAATAAGCACTATTTGGCTGCAAACACAACGTCATATAGCTGTATATTTCTTGTTTCCCATTTGTGGTCTCTGTAAACAGGTTAACTGAACTATATGATTTAAATGAACTTGTCTATAGTATAAAGGTTACCTGTTTATAGCGTCCACACTTCTTGTCTGCATTGTGTGGTCACTATACACAGGTTTCACTATCTCATTTTAATTGTATGGAGTCTGTCTATAATAAATTACCTGATTATAGCGCCCACTTCCATTGTTTCATTTGGACGGTCACTATTAACAGGTTTGACAGTACACTGTTTTATGGAATTTGTCTATAAAGGTCACCTGTTTATAGTGCACACAATGTCTTGTTGCCCTTGGGTGGTCACCATACAAAGTTTACGTATATATGTGATACCTGTTTATAGCGGCCAATTTTCATGTTTTCCTTTGGTGGTCTTTATACACAGGTTTGACTGTAAACGATATTTCGGAACCTGTCAATAAAGGTCACCTGATTATAGCGGCCAATTTTCTTGTTTTCCTTTGGTGGTCTTTATACACAGGTTTGACTGTAAACGATATTTTGGCACCTGTCTATAAAGGTCACTTGCAATTTAGCGTCAATGTTATTGTTTGCATTGAGTGGTCACTATACAGAGGTTTAAATTTATAGGATTTTATAGAACCTGTCTATAGAGGTCCCCTGATTAGAGCGGCCATTTTTACTTGTTTCCATCTGGTGGTCACTATACACAGGTTTGACTGTATTAGATTTCTTGAAACCTTTTTTTACAATTAATGTATCTTCTCTGCAAATTTTGCACGAGCACTGCATTACGTAACTGTTCTTGAGGCCACTTTAAGTGGTCTCGACCATCATAGCCAATGGTCTCGATCGGACCCCCCAAACCAATTAGTGATCTCGGTCTCGGCCTCGGCCTTTTTTGACAGGCTTCGAAAACTCTTCACCAACACCCCTCCCCCCTCCCCCCCTCGAAACATTCTACATCCCCCTTCAAATAAACCTCAACGACACCCCACTCGAATAATCCTCACCGACACCCCCCCCCCCCCCCCCCCCGTGAAAAAAAAATGGGTACGCCACTGCACCCATCCCTAAAACACACCCCTCCACGCCCACCGTCACTCCTCCACACACACACCCCACACACGCATAAACACACACACACACACACACACACCCTACATTCACACATACACCCATCCTTAATCCTTCACATACCACGTGTGCACATGCATGCACACACACATACATAAATACACACACTCACACACTATACACAAACCTCACATGACCTATAATGTTGGTGCGTTGGTATATATCCGTATGTCAAGAATGATCATTTTAATCCAAAATGTATGTCATCATGGCTTTGAACAGGACCGTAGGTGTGGCGACAATTTGTGGTGCCAGCTACCAGCACAAATTGTCGCCGTCGCCTCCACAAATTGTCGCAAACGACAATTTGTGCAGAAAGCGACAATTTGTGGTGTCAACATTTTGCACAAATTGTCGCCTACGACAATTTGTGCAGGTACGACAATTTGTGGTGCAACACACGAGTGTTCCTTGCAAAAAGAAACAAACTCTGCCTGTGAACCTGCCGTCCCGTGACAATTATCTCATCTCTCATACCTTGTTGAATTCATATTACGGTAACAATAAAAGCATGAGACAAGTTTTGGTTTTTCAAATTTCCATTTTGTTTAAAAGATATTTACGATTGAAGAGTTCGGATGTTAAACTATCCACGGGATCGTTTAAGCCATGTACCAACTAAGTACAATGAGTACATTTTAATATCCTCACATCACTTTTTGCACTTGTCAACAAAGTTACTAGTTCCCTTTAACTCCTGGAGTGCCAAGCTCGCATTTTTGCGAGTTACAATACACACAAATGCCATAGAGCATTAAAATCCCTGGCACGTTAAGAGTTAATAAAGGATCCTATCCCGTATCCACTAATTCAAATTAAAAGCTCCACCAATGTACAATCTTTTCTAGCTTGCCTTCTACTCTATTGGCAAACTTTCCACCTCAAAGGGATAAAACACTTTCCTTGACCTTTCTCATATCTTTTTATTCACATTACACATTCATTTCTTTCTTTCTTTAAGCTTTTTTATGTCTTTTTATTCATATTACACATTTAATTCTCCCTTGGAAGCTTTCTCCTATCTTTTTGTACATATTACACATTCATTTCCATAGTGAATGCTGGCTGACGACCAATAATTTGTAAATTTCCCTCGGCAATGGAATAGCAAGCTCAATCTGAATTAGCTTATATTGATGAATTGTTTGTATTCCCACTTTGCAAAATACCATAATAGTCGGCACATATATTTTCTTTATTCAATTTTAATGCATTGTCCGCATAAATATACGCACTCTTTGTGAGTTTGTTCTATGCAGTGGCTCGGCCACACTTGCTCAAACTATTGGCTTCTTGTAACTTCATTTCTTGTAATTAGGCCATTTGGAAATTGGAATGCAAATTACCCGAAATTTGACGGTGAAAATTCCCATGAAACTACGCACACAAAACTCTTTGGGATAATCACTGGCATAGATCTTTGAAAAGTTCCTTTTATTCAGGGGGGATGAATAAATAGATCATGCCCCCCTTCCGCTTCCAAACAAAAGAAATCGTGTACAGGGCCCCCATTTCATAAATTATTGCAACTACCGTGGCAACAGCTATAATACTCCATGCTAATCGACGATGATGATTCACAGCACTTGTATGGTGCCATTTATCTGTTTCAAACATTCAAAGGCGCCCGCTATACTAAATGGCTAGTAACAAAGTAGTTACAACATTTGAACGCAAGTCAGAAAAACATGCGCACTTGAGCCAGTCAGATAAATTTGCGCATTTTATGATTTGCGATTAAACCCAACTTAATGATTAATCCCAACTCTTTATGCTACACCTCCCAGATCTATGCCGATGACGATAAATATATATTATTTTGTATTTGTTTTGTTTATCTCCTTTTAGCAACCAACAATTTTTTAAAAACTAGCTTACCTGTACTAGTAGAATAGCTCCTGCACCTACTGCTACTACTACGAGATTAGTGGAAAGCCAGGACTTTAGCGCCATTATACATCCCTCGGTGTAGATCTTCTCACCTAAGTCCGATTCCTGTATGAGATAAGAATACAAAACATGGAATCCGGATGAAATGGATAATGATCAAATACATAGCTGCCAACATTTGGAATTTTAAATTAGTAACATTTAAGCAAAACTGAATATCATGTGCGCGAAGCACACATCACGAGCGCGAAGTCCCTTTAGCCGGGGTCCAGGGCTCGCTTTAGGGCTCTGGAGCATGAAGCGCGGAGTCCATTGCGGCCGGCGTCCATGGCCCTATTTTTCATCATTTTTGCACAATCATGATATTTGAAATATCATGATAATTATATATTCAACATGTTGGTGCTTTCTTGCAAGAACACATAATGCTATTTCCGCAAGATTGGTCAACTGCCAAGACCTGAGCGGCGTTATACATCCCTTTAAATAGTATTTATCTTCTCAGATATTTCAGATTCCTGTAAAGGCAATACAAGACATGAAAACGAGATGAAATAAATAATTATCAAAATGAAACTTCTACTTCTTTAAGATTCAAGACTCCTGTTGGATGAAACTACAAATTTTAAACATACATCTAAATTTAAATTGTCAATATATAAAAATTAAAATATCTACTATAAAAAGAATCAAGATGGCATGGATAAACTTGCAGGTATAGAGTGGTGAAGTGTGATGTCATAAATGATGTCATAAACATATTTTTTTGAATTTTTAAATTTCGACTTCATTTTCAGAAAGAGCATAACAAATAATGTCCAAATACCGAAAATCAAAGGAATAGGTTGCGTATTGACTGAGATATGCCCATCCGAATGATTTTTTTGTCAATGGGCAATCAGTGTTATAGTGCACTGGTTCATAAATTTATGAACCAGTGCACTATAACACTGATTGCCCATTGAAGTAAAATTCATTCAGATGGGCATATCTCAGCCAATACGTAACCTATTCCTTTGATTTTCGGTATTTGGACATTATTTGTTATGCTCTTTCTGAAAATGAAGTCCAAATTTGAAAATTCTAAAAAAGTGTTTTTATGACGTCATGGCTTCTGTACTCTATTAGCAATGAAAGTTAAGGCAGGGCTTGAAATTAGCACACACCCAGCAGGCCCACCAGGGTCACCCAAAATGAGCTTTTAGCCACTCAAATTGTTAAAATGTCAAATTTTACTTGCCAAACTGGGCAACCAAAATCAACAGAATCGTTTATAAATCACTTTTTAACTCGCCCGAACGTGCCACTATGAAAAAGGGGTTAATTTCTAGACTTGGCTAAAGCTAGTAACAGCTAATATTTCCTATATAAAGTGCAAAACGGGTCAATTTGTACAAATCCACTAAAATTGCATTGTAATGAGGAAACCAATTTTTTTCAAGATATGACACTTTAAACAGTAATATAATACAAAAACACAAGTAAGACAAAATCACAGAATAATGAAATGTATATCTACAAAATAGCGCCATTTTCCTAAGACCTCGCAGGACATATGATGACATTTCAGGGTAACAGATACCAATCAATATCCTATAATGGCTGCTAATAGGATATACTGTTGCTCCCTGAAGGGGTGAAAAGCATATCTTTTTAAAATTTCATTCCTATTTCCAACAGGTCTACAACGTAGATTCTTTTGTTTTTAATGGATCGTTATTAAAAGGATCTAGTAACACTGTCCAAATCCTCAAAACTTACTTGGAACTCCAGCAGTTCTCTCATACCTTGTTGTATTTGTATGAACAGTAGAAACATGGGACAGGTTTTTATTTTTTGAATTTCCCTTTTGTTAAAAAGATATATACAATTGAAGTGTTCAGATTTTTAACTATCCACTGGATAGTCATAACCATGTACAAAGTCAGTGTAATGAGTTAGTGAATATCACTTTGTATTTTCGCTCATTACTCGGCCATATAACGTCCATTTAACTTGAAATTTTCACACATTACTCAGTGGACATATCAAATCACAACAATAAACATTGTATCAACCATTCATCACTTTTTGCACATGTCATCAAAGTTACGTCCAATGCAGATAATGCCATTGCGACCAGACAAGATTCCTAAATGATTTGGTAACTTCCTAATAGTACTAACCAGGAATAATTTGAGGCAATTCTGGAAGGCAAGGGTAACTGATAGTGATAGCCCTCTCTTCTAAGCAAGAGAGATCCATCATGATGCTTCTTAAAGGGACAGGTCCACTTTTACAAAACGTCTGAACAGCTTTCAGATGACGGATGGGGATCAATGTAACACGCAAAAAAAAAATCAGAGCGAACAGCCCTCTAATTTGGATTCTACGAATGAAAAACGAATGCGCCCCTCCATTTAAACCAAATATCGGTCAATAAAGGAGTTCAACTGATTTAGCATAATATTACAACAAGTCAATATAGTACTAATTCTCGTAAAGGTATTGTGAAGCCGACATTTTCGTATGTCACGGAAAAAGATCTAAAAAAGAAAGAATATATAATTACATGTAGTCAGTTTAAGCGATGTTTGGGTATTTTGCAGTGTTGTAGTCGAGTCACCATGGTCCGAGGCCGAGTCCGAGTCCGAGTCACCATGGTCGAGGCCGAGGACGAGTCCGAGTCACGGCATTACGAGGCCAAGGCCGAGGCCGAGGCCTGGCAAAGTCGGCCTCGAGGCCGGCCTCGAGGCCGAGGCCGGCCTCAAGACCCCCAAGACTGAGAATTTCATGAAAATGCAAAAGTATTTTCGAGATACTTCAGTATTACCAAATAATCGTGATCTAATCGATCACATGCCATTGCGTAACTTACTTTGCCTTGTGCATACACAGCAAAACAAATTAAACAACTTTTTAAACAACCAAAAACGCTGTTTAAGCCGGTCCCTCTAACAACGCTGTTTAAAATTTGGAACAACCAAGATCTTCAAATTCTAGGGTGCGCACGCTGTATATCAGAGCGCTGCAGCGCTGTATGTAGGATCTTTGACTGTACCGTACTATATTACATCGAGAGATATCGATGGGTACGGTACGTACGTAGGTCGTAGCTGCGCATGAACTTAACTATCAATCGTATGATTTACATTTTTATTTTTTTTTAATGAAATATTATTGGAAAATACTTCAAAATAGTGAATAGATGTTGAATCTTAAATTCACCAGATTCTATGAAATCTTCCGGCCTCGAACCGGCCTCGAGTCATCGAGGCCGAGGCCGCATGCTACGAGGCCGAGGACGAGTCCGAGTCACGGCATTACGAGGCCAAGGCCGAGGCCGAGGCCTGGCAAAGTCGGCCTCGAGGCCGGCCTCGAGGCCGGCCTCGAGACCTCCAAGACTGGTATTTTGCTTGGTAAACGCTCACACATTAGTACTTATGTGCGGGTCACGTAGCTAACGCGGGTCACGTAGGGGTCATGCATACCGATCTGGCACTCTGTGAAATCTATGTACGAACTTACTCACCAGCCGAAAATACGTATGTACCTAATTAACCGACGTCCCTCAGTTTATTCAGTTTTAGGTCTATAACTCCACGAAAAAGAGATTTCAAGCCCTAATTTTTCCAGGCATGCTATTAAATGACATTTCCTTTCATATAAGACAATAACCTCGCAACTTTTGAATTTTGGCTTGCAAAAGTGGATCTCTCCCTTTAAGGCCCAGTCACATATCACCGGATAGCATAAACGGATGCCCGCCGAATAGAAAATTTGCAAAATCAAATTTATACACGGTGATGAAAGTAGTCTCCATTGCTTTTTGCACAAAACTTTCTGCCGGATAAAACAACGGACATATATAGCCTGACAAGGAAAGCAGTCATCGAACAAGAAACGGGCAAGAAATACATACAAACAGATTCAAAATGTTGCTCTCCGTTCGGCTACCGTTAATACTATCCGGTGATACATGTGACAAGAGGCTTTACTTCCTAACGGGAATAATTTGAGGCAATTCTAGAAGGCAAGGTAACTGATAGCCCCCTCTTCTAAGCAAGAGAGATCCATCATGATGCTTCTTAAGGCCCGGTCACATATCGCCGGATAGCGTAAACAGATGCCCGACAGATAGCAAATTGCAAAATGAAATTATCCGGTGGTGAAAGTTGTCTCCATTGCTGCATGCACAAAACTTTCTGCCGGATAAAACAACGGACTTAAAGCCTGACAAGGAACGCATTCGTCGAACAAGAAATGGGCAAGAAATGCATACGAACAGATTAAAAATGTTGCTCTCCGTTGGGCTACCGTTAATGCTATCCGGTGATATGTGACAAGGGCTTTACTTCCTAACGGGAATAATTTGAGGCAATTCTGGAAGGCAAGGGTAACTGATAGCCCCCTCTTCTAAGCAAGAGAGATCCATCATGATGCTTGAGGCCCGGTCACATATCACCGGATAGCGTAAACGGATGCCCGCCGAATAGAAAATTTGCAAAATCAAATTATATAATAATAATAATAATATATTACATTTATATAGCGCTTAATACAATGTTTTTTTTTAAGCGCTTTATTATTACCCTTGGTCATCAGGTACAGGTCAAACCCGCACAATTATCTTGCGCACCATCTCAACTCCCTGGGGAGCATACTAGCCCAGCAGCCCACCGGGCACTGAAGGCTAATTAACACCCGACCAAGTACCCATTTATACTCCTGGGTAGAGAGCAGCAATGTGGATTAATTGTCTTGCTGAAGGACAAACGGAGTGGGCTGGGTTCGAACTCGGGATCTCGAGATCAGAAAGCGCGCGCTCTACCGATCTTGCCACACCACGTACGGTGGTGAAAGTCATCTCCATTGCTTCATGCAAAAAACATGACAGAACGACGTACATCGCCTGACAAGGAACGGACAAGAAACGCATACGAACAGAGATGAACGGATTACAAAATTTACTCTCCGTCGGGCATCCGTTTACACTATCTGGTGATATGTGACCGGGCCTTTAGGGGAGCCCTTGTTTTATGATTCAATACATCACGGTTAATTTTTTTCTAGGCTGGTACAACTTTCAGTTTAGTTTCGTACAGTGAAACAAGCTCAGATAGTAAACCATCTGACTTGGAGTCAGTTTCTAAGTTAGCCTGTCTTTAAAGACCACTTGTCTATAAAGACCACTTAATTCCTACTTAATATTGGTTTGCCTGTATGTTTCAGATAAAACTATCAACCATCTGACTTTAAATCTTTTAAATGTTTTAGAAATGATTGCCAAACCAGCAAGACTGGTAAAAGAACAACAAAATATAGAACTTCATTCATTATTTAATGAAATTTCAGCAGGAAAAAAAAGTCAATTAATCTCTACTTGAGGCTATGTCTCAGCCATTTTGCATGATTTCTAAGAATACTAGGCAATAATTGCCTTTAAATATCACAATATTTATTTTCCAGATAAAACAAGTGACTTTCATTTATTAAATGTATCATCAAACCGCAAGATGTTTCACCCCAAACAAAAATAAGTTCAAGTGGATTGCCTAGAAGAAGTACAACTACAAAATATAGAACTTCATTGATTATTTAATGAAATTTCAGCAGAAAATAAAATGCCACTAATGCTGCCTTGGGGCTACTTCTCAACTGCTGAACTGAACTGCTCAACTACACTTTCTAAGATATCACTCTATTTAATTATTCATTTTTATCAAACTCTCAATCTCATCTGAAAGAGTACCTATAATTATTCCCTGCACAACTACAAAATATAGAACTTCATCGATTATTAAAGGGACTTAGTAACATTGTCCAAATCCTCAAAATAAAATTTTCATTCTAGCGGTTCCCTCATAGCTTGTTGTATTCGTATTAACAAACAAATCATGGGACAGGTTTTGGTTTTTTCAAATTTCCCTTTCGTTACAAAGATATGTAAAGGTAAAAGAGAAATGTGAAAGCTCAAGTGATTTTGTTTGAATTTGGCAAAGTTAATGGATCACTTAAAATGTTCAACAAACGGACAAGTTCAATCCCTTATGTACCAAGACAGTAGACAAGAAAATTCTTCCACAAATCAATGAACACATTTATCGTAGTATGATAATATTTCCAAATTTTGATAAGACTGATACCATACTTCTGGGATCCTATTTGTCTGCACTTGTTCGTAGAATGAACAACTAAACACTCATCTCTTTTACATACAGAACACATACATTCGTTACATAACAATTGTTATAGAGAGTTTGTTCCCTTTAAATTCCCAATTATTGCAATTAATAACTGCAAATTAAAAGACTATGAATTAATTTTTTTAAAGAATAAAACTTGAATAGGATTTACAAAGAGCTCAAAAATAATAGAGTAATGAACTGCCATTCCAAAGGAAATTTACACCAGTTTCTCTGAACCTTTGAAGCTGTCCGAAAATCTGTTTGGGTAAGAAATAACAATTTTATTTGGGAGTTGCTTCCCTTTAAATTTTACTCCATTTTTATTAAAGGGTTCATCATTTTGACCATGAATATCTTATCTCACAGAAACGCGATCTGATCCCTCAAGCCTATTTTTCTGCACTTGTTTGTAGAATGAACAACTACATTGTAAGCACTCATCTCTTTTATTTTATACAGAACACGTGCATACGTTGCCCGGGGGGGTACTC